>PQWD01008176.1:42611-61121 GCA_019425675.1 Leucinodes orbonalis
AACAGACATCCCGGTCCTCCGCTTTCCTCATACAGCTTCCACCAGCGACCTTGCGCAAGTGGTCGGTCCTCCGATCCTACGCTACGCTTGCCGAATGGCGGTCTCCACTCCAGCACTCGTCTGTTCCAACGGCCCAGTGTTCTGCGACATACGTGACCAACCCACTGCCACCACAACTTGCTGATCCGGCGGGCTATGTCGGTCACTTTAGTTCTCTTACGGATCAAATCATTTCTGATCTTATCCCTACGAGAGACTCCAAGCATAGCTCGCTCCATTGCGCGTTGAGTGACTTTGAACTTGTGAACCAATCCCGCAGTCAGTGTCCATGTCTCAGCTGCGTATTAGTACGAGTAGGACGCATTGCTCAAACACTTTCGTCTTTAAGCATTGCGGAATAGTTGACGTTATTCTGTCTTTTTATACCATAATAATTAATTTACCCCTGCATAATTTTAAGTCTCATGTAAAATCAATTTTAATAAAAAAAGCTTACTATAATATCGAAGGTTATATAGATAAAATCTCATGGACATGTTGATCTCCACGCCTGCACTGCATTTTTTACGAAGTGCCGGTGCGTATTTTATTTTAGGAAAACTTATAAAGTCAAAATCCATTTAATCAGATTAGGCTTACAAAAAGCACTAATGAATGTCAAAAATAATACAAAAAATACAATAAAAAACATTCGAAAAAAAGCTACATACAGCTAATGTTATTTTGACATAAAATAAAATTAAAAAAAAGGAAATATTATTTGGTGCAATTCAAATAATAACATGTTTGTCCTTACTATTATGATAAATGGATGTTTCAGGTGCTAGTGCTGTCCCGCTGAGCAAGTTGAGTCCGCGTCACGTGCCCTCGCCTCTCGCGGCTCCGCACACCGCCATCTCTTACAGGTATCCAACCTATGTCATCAGCTCATTAAACGTCCCACCGAGGGCACGAGCCTACCCGTATAGGGTGATATAGCCTTAGTCGTCCGCAGCCCATGGGATTGGACACTTCAAGCACACCTTCGAATCTCTTCGCAGCGTGCATGAAGGTTTCCTCACAATGTTTTCCTTCACCGTAAGAGCGTCGGATAACGTACATATATTTTTCGCAATTCGAAATACATTGGTCGGGATTTGAACCTCAGCCCTCCCAGTGGAAGCGACAGTCCACACCACTGACCACCGAGCTCTATCCAACCCTATACACGGAATAGGATGATGCATGATGTAAAAAGTATGGATTCGTATGCTCACAAAACAATCGAAAAAAGTGTTCCGAATGCAGTGACAGCATACATACACATATTTCGAATTTCGAACACATTTACCTAAACAAAAAGTACAAACTGTACTCTCTTCGGCGGTTCGGTTTTGAGGCACGGATGGCGTATCTACCTTTATATATACAGAATATCATTGGGATGATGACAATTATGTTTTCCTGCTATGAAATTGACGGAACGCATAATGATAGAAACATTGGTTAAAAAAATTACTCCGTTATCATTAAAATCACAGAATTTTCCATTCTAAAAACACATTAATGGACTTTCCCGAAAACGCTTTATACAAATGGCTACCTAGTTATGACGTCACGCTTCAGTAGTTAGAATGCATAGTTTATGAATTTGGTACTACAACTATATTAAATGATGCGTTTATAAAGTGGTTTCATACCAAAAGTTGCTTTTAATTGTATGTACCAAAGAACCTTTGGTTTAAAATTTTTTACAATTAAAATGACAAAAAAAACATGAGTTTTCAGCTGATGTAAGCACATGTTTTTTTACTCCAGATTGTTAATTATGAAATAGTTCTTACGATTCCAGACCAGTCATCATGCCTTATATTACTGTCATCCATTCGACCTATTGATGACCTGGTTAAGTCATCCGATAGATATGGATCACATCAGCTCATTAAACTCCCCACCGAGGGGCACGAGCTACCCGTATGGGTGATTAGGCCTAGTCGTCCACGCGCCTCGTGCGGGCGGACGACTTCACACACAACCTTCGAATCTCTCGCAGCGGCATGAAGGTTTCCTCACGAGTTTTCCGTCACCGTAAGAGCGTCGGATAACGTACATATATTTCGAAAATTCGAAAACACATTGGTACGAGCGGATTTGAACCTCAGCCCTCCCGGTAGAAGTGACAGTCTACACCATTGAGCCACCGACGCTCTCTCAATGATGGATGATGAGATTTTACTAAATTTACTAACAAAAAAAAATAATAAATTTCTCTGAACTATAAGTATTACTAGATGGTAGACTCTACTGAGTCGTCTAGTAGGTACCACCCAGTGACAGATATCGTCCCGGAAACACGAGTGATGAGCACTGTAGCTAGTGAATTACCGGGTATGAGAGACCTAACATCTGTCGTCTCGGGTGACGGCGCAGTGCGGCATGATGGAGGATAATAACTGTCTATCAGTTGGTATCATTCAATGCCTCTGTCATGGTCAGGCGTATCACTTACCATCAGTGAGGTCACGACCACAGACATCCGAATATATAATTAGACTGGACAAGCCGCCAAGTTTATAGGCAGTCCAGTGTCGCAATTTCTTTTCGTTCTTACTGTGAAAGTTATTATTATTTCTTGTAAATTTACTGATTCCTTACGATGATGGCATTACAATTGCACAGGATGGCATTTGGACAAAAACGTAATTTCTTTTAATATTCGTGCTCTTGACTCGTCTCACAGAGCGTAAACTGCAGCCAGTGTATGCTCGTTGAGCTTACATTTGTCGCACTTAAAAACGCGGCTGCCCTATCTCCTGTATTGGAAATCTGTGTCCTGACCGTACTGTTTACCTCTTAATATTAAATTATTATTGTGTTAATAACTGTCTACAAGTTCCTTCAATGCCGCTCTGTCACGTCAGGCGTATCACATACCATCAATGAGCGCCCTGACGTCCTGTACACTTGGCAACATAAATATACTGTATTGTTCTGTCCCCAGGTAGCGAGGCGACTGGAGGTTCTCCCCGACTATACGTCATCCCGCCGGATCACATCTCGCTATTCATCACCAACCTGTGAGTACTAAAAAATCTATTTAATATATGAAATTCTCGTGTCACATTATTGTTGTAAGTAAACACACTTGTTCGAAACGGCTTGACTGATTTTCATTAAATTGTATATGCATCTAGTAAACCTGAGAATTAATTTTTCATACCCTTTACTATAAGGTTGACCACCAAACTTAATCAAAACAAAACTAACTCGATCACAACAAGAAAAACGTCAACCAAATAAGGTTCCGTGTTTGCCATTTGGCTACGAACCCTAAAAATGTCCGAGCAACATCACTCATACGCGTATTGTTATAAGGGCAACGTAATTTTGACCTTAATGCGTCATTAAAAGGGTACAAAATGAAAAGCACGAGCACACTACAGTCACTATGACGTGTAGCGAGCCGTGATTATAAATGAAAATTCGACCTATTTGGTGTGCGGTTGAGACGTCGACTGCAACAACTGGGTTCGATCCCCGGCAGTACAAACATTTGTGTCTGTAAACATGTCTGTTTGTAATGGTGTTTTCTAGGTATAATATTATATATATATATATATAATATATATATATATATATATAATATATATAATATATATATATAGTATGTTTATCCGTTGTTTAGTACCCATAATACAGGCTTCACGCTTAACCTTGGGCTAGATGGCGCTGTGTGAATGTCAGTGGATATTTATTGATTTGTTAAATTCTACCCAACTGACGCGATGGCTGAATTTGCCGCGGACACTTTTTGAGAGAAATGCATATAGTTAGTTTGTTTTTATCGAAGCTTTGAATACTAATTTCAGTATAATAATATTGAATCAATTCATGTTGTCCTTATCAACAGGCCAAACCACTGAAGCGCTTTTTTTTCAAAGCATCAAACTCATATTTTTAGTTTAGTATTTAAATGGTTTTTATTATATTTTTGAATATTCTTGACGTTCATAAGTGCTTTTTGTAAGCCTCATTTGAAATAAATGTTTTTGACTTTGACTTATTATAAATTTCACCTATTTAAGTAAAAATGTACTGACATTTACAGATATTTATCCACTTCATTTTGATTTTCGAAAATGTAGCTTAGTAACTAAGTTGTTTGTCCACAGCGGAGGCAGCTCACCGTCGTACATCTACCGGCTGATGTCGGAGCTCTACGACCCCCAGGACCATCAGCTGTGATCAGCATCACCCATCAACCACTATATATATGAACATTTTATCTAGTGTTATGAATATTATAATAAATAAATATCCGCCAACATTTATAAAGCGCCATCTAGCCCAACTGAACCTATTAACGCGTTTATTCCTAACCTTATTTTACTAGGTGTAGACTCGTACTGAGTCGTCTAGTAGGTACCACCGCAGTGACAGATATCGTCCCGGGAAACACGAGTGTTATGCACTTTTGTGTTTCGGGATGAGGGCACTGTAGCTAGTGAAATTACCGGGTATGAGAGACCTAACGTCTGTTGTCTCGGGCGCAGTACGGCATTGATGGAGGAAAAACTGTCTATCAGTTGTTGGTCTCAATCAAGGCCGCTCTGTCATGGTCAGGCATATCACTATCGATCATGTCAGCGTCCTGACCATCCTGTATACTTTGTTACATAAAAAAAATACTTAATTTTACATGGAATAAGAAAATAAGCACCTTGGATCCAGCTATACAGCGGAGCGAGCGTCTTATATATCATCACCAGCCTATATAGGTCCATTGTAGACCACAGGCCTTCCCACACAGCAAAACTATGGGTTCTTTACTAAGGCCTTACCTGTTATTTGAGAGTACATTGCTATATATAATATATAAATCTTCTTTATGTTGGTTTTATAGACAAAAAAAACTTAACAAATTGTATCTATACTTGTACAAACAATAAACTATGATGCACAATTAAGAAGAAACATCAATCAAACAACGTCGGACAACAAAGTAAATTTTATATTTAAATCATGAAATTATTCATTTAAATTTTGACCTTTTCGCGTCATCGTGAAAGGGTACAAAATCGAAGCGCGAGCACACTATCATGTCATTATGACATAATAGTGTACATGTAGCGAGCGACGTGATTATGAATGAAAATTCTGCCAAACTGATGCGATGAGCGGACACTTTTTGAGTGAGATTGTGCATTAAGTTAGCCTTACTTCTTGAAACATATTTTGGCAGTTTTCTTAGACAAAGTATATTGAAAGGAGTTCGTATATTTGACATATTAATTTATGTTGAGAGAGTTTGAGAACTACATATTTGTATTTATATAAATAAATATAGGTACTATTGTAAATGTGGAGACATATTGATTGTATGAAAATAAACATGTTTTTTGTATGAGGTTGTTTTACTTATTATTATTTTTTCCAAGGTAGGATCACTTAAGTGATCCCACGGAACAACATTTGGGATAAAAGTTTTCATCATCATCAGCTCATTAAACGTCCCCACCAAGGGCACGAGCCTACCCGTATAGGGTGATTAGGCCTTAGTCGTCCACGCGGGCCCAGTGCGGATTGGACGACTTCACACACAACCTTCGAATCTCTTCGCAGGCGTGCATGAAGGTTTCCTCACGATTTTCCTTCACCGTAAGAGCGTCGGATAACGTACATATATTTCGAAAATACATTGGTACGTGTCGGGATTTGAACTTCAGCCCTCCCGTAGGAAACGACAGTCCACACCACTGAGCCACCGACGCTCAAAGTTTTTTTACGAAATTTAAAAGCACCACTAGGTGTAGACTCGTACTGAGTCGTCTAGTAGTTCCACAGAAGTTAATAGCGATCAAGGTCCTGGCGACTCAGGCGTGGAAGTCGCGGTCAATAAAAAAAAACCCAACAATGTCGAGTCAATGGTCCCGGAGGCATTTGTCTAGCCCATAGAGTATATTATATAAATTTAAAACAGTCATGGTCTTTTGAGTGAGCGTGTGCAATAGTGTGGACTGTCGCCCTCATACCGGTAGGGGTTAAGGTTCAAATCCCGCCACGTACCAATGTGTTTTCGAAAAATATATGTACGTTATCCGACATTCTTACGGTAAAGGAAAACATCGTGAGGAAACCTGCGCACGCCTGCGAAGAGATTCAAAGGTTGTGCGTGAAGTCGTCCAATCCGCACTGGGCCCGCGTGGACGACTAAGGCCTAATACCGTATACGGGTAGGCCTTATGCCCTCGGTGGGGACGTTTATTGAGCTGATGATGATGATGGACTTTTAAGTCAATGTACCTACTACCATATATTCGAAAGTATCAGACTTTGGGACGTGGACGTGGGAATTATAGTTTTGAAATGCAAAGTTCTTAACATTTACCGTGATTATATTGGTTACATAAGAAATCATACGAACATTTAAATAGGCTAAATTACAAACTACACTATTACATTATTCGCTCACCTGTGATGTTCAAAAAACAATAGAAAATATATTGCAAACCGTCTCCCGGAAATTTCGTAACAGAAAAGGGGTTTGTGAAAATCGTCATAAAAATTAATTAGGAATCTCGGAAAAATTCGAGTAATAAATATCACAAAAATGCGCAGTATTCCCGCATGATTCCCGCCTTATATTAGGTCTATGATTCCCGCCAAATTCTTTCTTTTTTGTTCGTGTGTTCCAATTGGAACAGGCTATGATCATGGACTGTGCTGCCTAGTACTTAATAGTTTTTCATTAGATGTTTGATAAAAATAATGAAGACCAACCTATGATAGACTAAATCTATGAAACACTTGTCTGAAGACTAAATGCTCCCAATGACTTTATATGTTCATTGACTTCTCCCTTTCGCGTGCTTTCTCAAGAGTTTTAGTCATTGACTTATAAATACTTTAGTAAAGATGCAGGATTTTACTTGTCATATTAACCAAAGTACTTGAAGTTTCTAAAGTGTGTAATTTTATTTTATTTTATTCGGAATACCAACAGCACTAATACAGTATGTTGAATTACAATTATTATTTGAAGTACTTCACGCGGGACTTCTTAAGAAAACTTAAAGTGCACTGTTTTGTGTCATTTTTCATACACTTGTGTTTGCTAACGAACACCTAATGCTTACTTAGGATTTTCTACTGAGGTAGCTAAAAAACGTTGAATGTTTTTTTTTTGTTTTTTTCATTGTACCGTAACATATAAATGCAGCCCGTTATCCCATTATTGTTGGGAGAAAGCCGAAACCAATGCTATTTGCCTTAAATACTCAAGCAATATTTTAAAGAAAATTAAACAATTTTATGACTGGAATAAATAAAAAGTCTAATTAACAAGCTGTGATCAGCGTAGGGTCTCATTTAAAAAAGAACCCATATCCTGTATACCTGTGAAAGGGCTTATCTACCTATAAAAATTGTGCCCTGGCCTAGATTTATTTAATCAATTATAGGCAGACATTTGACCGCCATTTCATCTGATGGTAAGGGATGATGCGGCCGAAGATGGATCATGCCTGCCTATAAACCGCCTACATATGCCTTGAAGACAGCTAGATTGTAATTATCGGGAAATACACACAGGTTCTTGAGTTTTTCTTGTTAAAGTTGATACAAGAACTAATAGCTTAGTTCAATTCTGTGATCAAATGCTAATAATCCCAATCGATGTTTATATTATTACTTCTAAAGCACTTTATATAATGTTTGCATAAAATATACTTTTATTTACCCATATAGTACCTTAGAGACCACTTCTTAGAGCCATTAATTCTCCATAAAACCCAGTTTTCCCAAAATAATTCAGCTTGAATTATGTCCTAAGCACGCCCAACCTAAAAATATAAGTTTAAATATAAATGAGCGCACCCTGCGGAGGGCGATTATACTTTTGTAAACATCTGGATCCGCGTTCGTGGGGGCATTACACAAGTGTGCATATTTTATCAAAGAAAAATGATACGCTTACTTAGTCTCCCGAGCGTGCCTTAATAGCAGCAATTCGCTCGCCAAAAGCTTGCTGGGAATTGCGCGAGTTTATTATACTCATATGGGCCGACCATTGCCAAATTAGCAGCTATATACCAAACAATAGAATACACACTCCACCTTCTTGCGCCACCCAAATAATCAAACAATTCAAACAACCATTAAAATTATATCTCTGTCAATACAATGAGTTAGAAAGAGATGAATAACCGTGCAACATGTGGCTACCTTCACACTGGACTATGTGCGTCATGTTGGCTGCATTATAATAACAATGGGCGGGGTTCCATGCATAACAAGCGTAACAGCGCTTTTAAATTATGAATGAGAATCGACGTCTAATGCATACAGCACACGTTGCGCTGCATCAAGCGATGTAGCGCTGTGGCTGCGTGGGGACGAGTTGTGTAAACTTTTTTTACGGGCTTACGTATTGGTCGTCCATACTAAGAGCATAGCGTTACGTTTTTTCTCAATTATTATCCTGTTGAGTTATTATAGCCTTTGATTTGTGTTCAAATACTGTTTATTGTGCTAAGGCAAACGTTTGTTATGGATATAGACAGTGCTATGGAGTGGAATGTGGGCTAGCGATATTATCGTCTGAATCACATTAATTATGTGAACAGTGACGAACCATTTTAAGTGTCCGATAACACGCCCTCGTCGTTCTTGCCAACCCTTGGGACTTCTGCTAATCAGAATTTAACGAAACATAACATTTTGCAACTCTAATATAAAATCAATACTTGCAATCACCAATCCGTAGTATGATTTTTCATTCCTCCCTGCTTATTTAATTTATTGATAAAATGTCTTGCTAATATTGTTATACAAATAAATCTCATTATAGTTATCACAAGTGCATCGTAAAAATAAAAAATATTCCAAATGTTTTCGCGCTGGATTTCAAATACGTATCTCTAGTGAGCCGGTAGAGGGAGTTGCGTTCGTTTTCCGAGCTGTGACGTTGGCGCGCTTGCGTGCAGTCAGTCCGCGCGAGCTTCGCGCTAGTGCAGTACTCTCCAAAACATTGGCGTAGTTATCCAGGATTATCAGAGAAGGTGGAACCATCAGCTTTGTGTTGTTCAAGTGAGACTGTGCAGTGCGTTGTGTTGATTGTGCAAATTGTCTGGTAGGATCGGGCGAGGCCCGAGCTGTGCGCGGATCGATACGGAAGTAATGGCGCAACGAAAATGAGTCAGGGAGGGTCAAGGAGGCCCTACTCGCGCGGGGGCCCTCGCTGGCACCCGCGCTACAAGACTACTGGACTATGAGCAAAACTACAGGTTGGTACCGATTGCGTTGGAGACTGGCCTGCGCACTACGCACTCCCACTGACATCTTGTGCTCCGTCGATTTCACTTGGTTGCATAAATCGAGTTTTCACGTAATGCGGTTGTCTTTTTACAATTTCGTCATTTTGCTTTCGAAAATGACGTGTGATTTTGTCGCGTTTTCCAAACACAAAAATGAAGAAATGTTTAGTAGTCTACCTCCTATTTATTTGTAAAGCAAAAATTGTGACTCAACAAATTAAGTAAACAACTGCTTATGTGAACTTATATTGTACATAGTTTTAATTTCCATATATAATTTAGCATGTTTGCATATATTTTATTGGATTCATTTAGATAAGAATTTATCTAAATATAATATTTTCCTTGTTGGCTAACTGATATTGTTAAGCTGTGACTTGCTTACTTTGCAAAAGTGATGATAATATCAATTAAAATGATTCATTAGTACTTATGACATTTAAATATTGAGAATTAAGCATTTAAAAAATGTCCCAGTCATTTGCGTTAATATTTAAATAATATGTCCAAATATCTTTTCATAATTGTAAAACAAACTGCATTGTTTATATAAATTTCAGTCCCAAAAAATTCAAATTTGAAATACTTGAATGAGTAAAATAATATAATTGATTTATTTTAGATTTGTGTTATATTTGTGCTTCTAGAAATATGTTTGCAAGACTTTCCTTCCTACTTATTTCAGATAAAATGCTTGTCCCTGGAACACCCACTCTTCTTTCTTTAAACAGAAATGAATAATATTGTTTTTTAATTTGTTAAAACACAGTGTTTGTGCCACTAAAGTTTCCACGGAATTCAAACAAAAAAACAACTGTGCAATCAACATTCATTGACTTTTTATAAGGTCATAAAGACACTGGTTTGCACTTTAATATTACTGGTTTTGGTTACCTAAGAATGTTTAACCCTCTTACAGCCAGAGATGCCTTAAAGCATCACAAACACTAGATTTTCCATTGTATCTAAATTCCTGGCATTCAATGGGTTAAGTAGTATTAATTTAATACTATTTTTAATTTTTGCTTAACGTTTACCACCATAACATGATGTCACATAGTTGTGAACAAAAATAGAAGTGATTCTTTGTAAGGAACAGGCTCGGCCTCTCAAGGAATACTGTTCTCATCTTTGGGCAGGGGCTCCCCAGTACCAGCTTCTCCCTCGAGACCCCATTCTAAGAAGAGCAACTAGTTGCTGATTGCTATGATTTTCTCGATAGGCTCGACTTCTTGGCACTGCATAGAGATGTAGCATCGTTATGCATTCTCTAATTTTTTTTTTTTTTTTGCATAAACATGGTGTTATCTGATAGTGATAATCTATGGTACATTAAAGAGCTCATGTTTTACCTTAGTATAGGGCATGCAAATTTTATAAAATATACAAATTATTAAGAATTTACAAAATACATGTGTCTAATAATTACAATAATATATTTGTCAGATTGAATATTTAAATGTCAAATACATTTTTATATAATATTATGAACTCTCACTAATACTGGCAATGGTATATTGCATATACCATTGCCAGTTCTCCAAGGAAACATTCAGACTGATCCCTGCCAATAGTTTATGCAGTAGCCTCACCCCGAAACACACAAGTGCAAAACACTGGTATTTCCCGGGACGATATCTGGCACTGCAGTGGTTCCTACCTAGACGACTCAGTACCGAGTCTACCACCTATGTTTATCAAAACAATCAACATATTTCATGTTACTAAGTAAATTCTTTATTTCTTGGTGTTTTAAATGAGGTACACAGGTTTCTGTCAGAATGTTTTAGTAAATTATTAGACAGAAATCAAATGATAGTGTGATGCAATAATAAAAGTGAAAATTAGGAATAATTTGCTCAAAGCAATATTCTTTAAGAATAATTTCTTTTAGGTGAAATTGAATTATTATTATTAGGCTGACCCCCAACCAGATGGTCTGATGACTTGGTTAAGGTGGGTAGCAGATGGATGTCAACTGCAAGGGATTGGGTCCGCATGGAAATCATTAGGGGAGGCCTTCGTTCAGCAGTAGACATATTAGGTTATAATGATGACAATGAATTATTTTTAAAAATATTATGACATTTATTTAATTATGTCAAGATGTTTTCATTCACAGTAAGAGCGTCAGAAGAACATACATGTAATTTCGAAAATTCCAAATCACTTTGGTATGTGGTGGGATTTGAACCTGCACCCTCCCGATCAGTGGGCAACATTCCACACCAATGAGCCACAGATGCTCCATGGTTTAATAATTGTGTAGTATATTAAATAAAACTTAAAATATTAGTAAAACAAAACAAATATTCTAGATGAGGCTGAAACTGGCAGAAAAATGTAGCTTTTTGTTCCATGTATTCATGGAGCCAATCCTTCAATAAAAATGTAGCAGAAAAAACGCAATGGTCAGAGACGAAAAATGATTTGGCACCTAAAAAGGCTGTTTTCATAAATGAAACCTTTGACTGCAATATGCAAATATTTATGAACATATTCTATTAAATTCATGGACCAAGTCCTTTTCTGCCCGGGGCCGTCGCGTTTTTTCTGCTAGAATTTTCTGCCACTTTCAGTGTCATATATCCTAGGTATAATAATAATACCTGTAATTTGTTTTGTTTTACTTAGCAAATAATCTTATTTTAATTATTTTCGAAAGTCGACAATCTTATATCTGCATTTTACTATAAGTCTATCTATATCGAGTGACGAATCATGGGTATTCTGCGTCGTCAGCGCAGGGCAGGTAGCGACCTTCGGGGGTCAACGCACCAGCCCTAAATATACACGCGGATGCGTCGGCGCCCGGCATCGGCGTAGGGCGTTTCCGACCCTACGCGTTGAGCTTACGGTAGAAATTAGAATGCGGCAACTGTTGGTACATTTTTTGTGGGTTGGCAACCAGAGTGCGTGACAGCGAGGATGCTGGTGTGCAAAAAACACGACACGAGTGGCTAAGTATTGCCACCTTAGCCCTTTTGTAGCTAGATCTAGCACTTTTTAGCATTGGTGAACTCCTTTTTTAACGATCTAACCCGAAAAAAGCAATCTGGCTCTTTTTCACTGTCTTGAAAATATAACCAAATTATGAAGGTTTGACATGCTAACAAGTACTTTTTTACTATTTCATCGGTCATGATGACCATTTTTTTAGACGAGCCAAAAATAAAATACGGCTTCATGACATGATGATTTTAGCATTTTTAGGACAATCTTTTGACGCACAATCTAGCCCTTTCTAGCGCTTTTTGACACCCCAAAAAGCTCTTTTTCTAAAACTCAGGTGGCAACACTGCGAGTTAGTGTTGAGCTAGTCAGTGGACGAGTTTGAATTGTACTGTTTAGTATGAATTTTAATATTGTTTATGTGAAGAAATGTTTACTTGCGGGATAGGCCTATTGTAGGAATCAGTGCTAGGCGATACTAGCACAACTTAAACGTTACAATAATAAATAAATAAATACCAAATGACATTCATACAACGCCATCTAGCCCCATGACGACTCATTTGGTGTAGCGGTTGACTGCAACACCAAGGTTTCCGGATTCGATCGACAAACAGATCGAGTTTGTATTGTTTTCTACAAAAAAAAAGTATAAGTATGTTTATCCGTTGTTAAGTATCGATATTACAGGCTAACGCTTAGTTTGGGGTTAGATGGCGCTGTGTGAATGTCAGTGGATATTTATATTTTTAACAGTCCACTGCAAGGCATAGGCCTTTCCCTAACAGCCATAGAGATATTGGGCCGTGATCCACCACGCGGGCCCGTGGGTAGTAACAATAGCTATACTTCGGTAGTAACAGTGACCGACGGCTTAACGTGTCTTTTGAGAGGTCCAACGGACTTGAGATAATGTTTTCAGGACTCTGTGTTAGTTGCTTGACTTTCGATCGCATACCGAACGCGCTATTCGTTACGCCATTGAGTCCTTTACTTTTGAAAACATACATAAATTATGCTAAATAAAAACGAACGTATGTCTTGGAGACGGGATCATTGAACCCACGACCCCGGGGTCACTTCCAGACGCACCATTAACACAGACGAAAATTTCAATGTTTGTTTATTTTTGAAATATAAATAGCATTAGTTAAGTCTTATCTTTAGATAATCTGTTGTCTCTGACGCCTCAAGGCGTCGTTGGCGGTCGAAGGGTTAGGAGCGTTGGTAGTTCATTGGTGTGGACTGTTGCCCAACTACCGGGAGGGCTGAGGTTCAAATCCCGTACAAAAGTGTTTTCAAAAATATATGTACGTTATCCGACGCTCTTACGGTGAAGGAAAACATCGTAAAAACCTGAGCACGCCTGCGAAGAGATTCAAAGGCTACGACGTAAAGGCGACTAAGGCCTATACACATGTTACATATGTTATGTTATAAGTGTACAGGACGGTCTGGACGCTCACCTGATGGTAAGTGATACGCCAGACCATGACAGAGCGGCATTGAAGGAGACCAAGAACTGATACACAGTTATTACCTCCATCAATGCCGCACTGCGCCCGACACCCGAGACAACAGATGTCAGGTCTCTCATACCCGGTAATTTCACTAGCTACAGTGCCCTCATCCCGAAACACAAGTGCATAACACTCCTGTTTGACGGGATGATATCTGTCACTGCGGTGGTACCTACCTAGACGACTCAGTATCGAGTCTACCACCTAGTATTTTTTTTATATTGATTAGTTTGGGGATGTGTGAATATTTATTATTTATTTACAAAACCATCATTTAGTTTGAGCACAAGACAACTTGTCGTTAAGGTGAACGGCCACAGTGCTACTAGGAGTGGTGCAGGTCACCCGCCTGTGGCCCAGGTGCGCCAGTTGCAATCCCGGCGACAGATGGCGAGCCCACCTGCCACAGCGGAAGTACCATACTTATAGTAAAATTCACATTTCTTACGCAATACTATTGGGTGAAAAAAACCATGAGAATCACGAGCCCGTATGAATATGTGGGACTAGCTATCATTACCATCATTATGAGCTCATGAAACGTCCCGTAGCCTTTAAATCTCTTCGCAAGCGTGCGCAGGTTTCCTTACGATGTTTTCCTTAACCGTAAGAGCGTATGATAACGTACATATATTTTTCGAAAACACATTGGTACGTGGCGGGATTTGAACGTCAGCCCTTTTTTGGTAATATATACCTATGATGTATAGAAAACACCCAGACCAATACAATTTAATACAATTATCAGTTGTTTAGTACCACAAGCCTGAGGCTAGATGGCGCTGTGTGAATGTCAGTGGATTTTATTTTCTTTTAGCGTCAGGTAGCTTACCGTAAAACAAGTTCGCTCGGTGGCCAACCTCAAACGTAAAGAGAAAATAAAAGAGCAAAGCCATCGCGAAAGTTGCCCGAATCGATACAGTAACGGTACTGGGGAGACTGCGAAAATGGTGCGAGAACCCGTGTCGAATACGCCGCGGCTTTAGGCCCGTGTTTCAGAACGAGACTCAAAATGGTTTCTTTTTGCAATTCAAGGATGTTTTAGGGCGAATGATGTTTTAATCACCAGGCTTTTCAAAGTTTTCGAGAAGCTAAAAACATATTTTTTATGTTACAAAGTGTACAGGACGGTTAGGACGCTCACCTGATGATGATACACCTGACCATGACAGATTAGCATTGAAGGAGGCCTACAACTGATAGATAGTTATTATTCTCCATCAATGCCGCACTGCGCCCGTCACCCGAGACAACAGATGTTAGGTCTCTCATACCCGGTAATTTCACTAGCTACAGTGCCCTCATCCCGAAACACAGAAGTGGAAAACACTCCTATTTCATAGAACGATAATTGTTGGTCTCGATCAATGCCACTCTGTCAAGGTCAGCGTATCACTTACCATCAGATGAGCATCCTGACCGTCTTGTACGCTATTACTAAAAGTGATGTGCCATTTATAAGTCATTAAACAAGTAAATAAAACTAGGTAGGTATATCCAAAATTCCAGTAGCAAAATCACGGTTTCTTTGCATTAATCCTTGAAGGATATTGGTTCTTATATATATGTGGTTAAGGTGTGTAATGTGGACGCGTTGTTTGCAAGGAAGTGCCCGTCGAGGTCGGCGCGAGGCCGTCCAAGTAATATCTCTTAGCTTTAAATTGCTCCGTGAATCAATGCGATAATCGGAAAATTTATACTTTAATTCTTTATGTAGTGAGGGCGTCGGTGGCTCAGTGGTGTGGACTGTCGCCTTCCTACCGGGAGGGCTGAGGTTCAAATCCCGACACGTACCAATGTGTTTTTGAATATTAGAAATTATATGTACGTTATCCGACGCTCTTACGGTGAAGGAAAACATCGTGAGGAAACCTTCATGCACGCCTGCGAAGAGATTCGAAGGTTGTTTTAACTTTTTTCCTGGTCAGTAGACCATCTTAATAAGTGCGAGGTTGCCTTACAGGTTAAAGGACTACGTGGTGAATTATATCGAAGAATGAAGCTATGAAATATAATACGGGCTTAACGTATCTTTGCTTACCTAGCTAGCCCCAAGTTATGCGAACAGCTGCTAGTATGACTACTGAACAACGGATCGACAATTATATACTTGTTTTTATAAATATGTACACATAGAAACACTGAAACATATTTGTTTGTATGTCAATTCAAAAAGATCATCATCATCATCATATTCCCGAGGGCCCCGAGCGGGCGTACAGGCCTTAGTCGTCCACGCGGGCCAGTGCGGGTTGGACGACTTCACGCACAACCATTGAATCTCTTCGCAGGCGTGCGCAGGTTCCTCACGATGTTTCCCTTCACCGTTAGAGCGTCGGATAACGTACATATAATTTCGAAAATTCGGATAGATATTGGTACGTGGCGGCATTTGAACTTGCACCCTCCAGGTCGGAAGGCAACAGTCCACACTAATGAGCCACCGACGCTCATTCTAAAAGAGTAATTCACTAGCAGATGACCTTCGCCTTTTTTCCACAAGCACACTCTCTGACCCGATACCCCAGATTTTGTAATGCTTTAAGGTTGTAACGACAAAATAATGCTCGTTAACGATGTTTTCCTTCACCGTAGGAACGTCGGATAACGTACATATATTTTCGAAAATTCGAAAACACATTGGTACGTGTCGGGATTTGAACCTCAGCCCTCCCGGTGGGAGGGCGACAGTCCACACCATTGAGCCACCGACGCTCATTTAATATGTTGTCGATTTCCCGGGTTGTCTGGATGAGCAGGGTATTTGCATATCATTTTATTTCATTAATGATGATCACAATTCGACAATGATGGTAGGCTTAGCAACTCGACAGTGGGTCAGCAGCGCACAGTCACTGTGCTACAGCCTTGTAACACTTGCGGCTATCGGTTACAGCTGGCGAGGGGGGGGGGGGGGGGGTAACAATCCGTTGATTAACACTCGTCAGCCCGTAGGCGGACACGATGGTGTGAGATACGAAATTTGGGAGGCGATATTAAAGTGTGTTGGAGGCGCGTATTCTAAGCGTTGATCTACACTTAAGTAGAGTGAGTAAGGGATAGCGCTATATACGATAAATAGCGCCATCCCTTTCTTACTAAATTTAAGTAAAGATCAACGTTTAGTCTTGTTCTAGAATACTGGATCCGAACGCCGATTAACCGAATCGCCAATTATCCGAATCGGTACTAAGTCTCTACAAACAACTTAATAAAGTTTATTCGATGTGTGACAGTTCGTTTTCCTGGTAATACAGGCTATGTCCGAATATCCGAATTTTCGATTATCCGAATCGACCCCGGTCCCAATTAATTGGGTACTTGACACCACTAATCGTTGACGCACTTTTTATGAACTGTCAAAAAGGAACGTTTCCATATATTTTGTATGAGATTATTGAAACGTGACGTCATTGCTCACTAACATCTATTGACCTAATATTTGTTGGTTTCAGTATATTTAAAAATACAATATTGCAAATAAACACAAGTGATCAATGACACGACATGTAAAATAAAGTGCACTTTTATGAAAATAAGGTTTGGTATTTTATTGCGAATGGTGGAGAATACCGAATTCGGATAATCGGCGTTCTACTGTACCTAGATACGAAATATCAACCGAAAAATGTCCGAGCCATATTGGAGTTGATTGTTTGCTAATTATCTATTTTAATGCTTCAAAGGATGCTAGAACTAAGAAATTTATTGTAAACCAATAAAGTTTTTTTTTTAATATCAAAAACAAAGCAGCCGATTTATTTATAAATAAGAACTAATAAGTTAGTTGAAATTTTGTCAAAGTTTCGGGATGAGGGCACTGTAGCTAGTGAAATTACCGGGTATGAGAGACCTAACATCTGTTGTCTCGGGTGTCGGGCGCAGTGCGGCATTGATGGAGGATAATAACTGTACAGCTGTTAATTTTCCTTCAATTCCGCTCTGTCGTGGTCGAGCGTATCACTTACCATCAGCTGAGCGTTCTGACCGTCCTGTACACTCTGTAAAATAAAAATAAACTGATTTTACTGGAAAAGTGTCGCCGCGTAAAAACGATGGCTCTTAATAAACCACTGGATTGCCGTAAAACCAGTCGCGTGGCGGCTAACGGGCTGTGTGTTGCAACTTGGGTCAGGTCTGATTTGCTTTAAACCGGTACGTGGTAAGAGCGTCAGTGGCTCAATGGTGTGGACTGTTTCCCTCCTACGGGGAGGACTGGGGTTCAAACCACGACACGTACCAATGTGTTTTTGAATATTAGAAATTATATGTACGTTATCCGACGCTCTTACGGTGAAGGAAAACATCGTGAGGAAACCTTCATGCACGCTTGCGAAGAGATTCAAAGGTTGTGCGTGAAGTCGTCCAACCCGCACTATGCCCGCGTGGGCGACTAAGGCCTATACCCTATACGGGTAGGCTCGTACCCCTCGGTGGGGACGTTTAATGAGCTGATGATGATGATGATGATGGTACATGGGGTCAAAATAATCTGGATTTAAGGTTGCAGTTCGGGATAGCAAAAAGTGATGTGACGAGGCTGCTGGGTGCCATTTTGAATTTGACAGTCATGTAATTAGTAAAAATTACGTAGGTTCAAATTGTTTTATGTAGATTTTTTTTATTAATCGGTACAGTTAGACCCTGAAATCAGAATTTGGGACGGGTACTTGGCAACATTGGTCGCAACGGACCCAGTCCGATGTTTGTATGTACGGGATATTTGATAGAAATACATTTATTTT
>PQWD01008177.1:0-21789 GCA_019425675.1 Leucinodes orbonalis
GAAGTTATTTAATTGTCCGCGGAGTTGTTTTGGGGCGAGGGCTGTTTGAGAACTGTTTTTAACGAATTTCATGATTTGTGATGATTTCACAGTTAAATGTTTGGTTTTCGTCGGACTTTTTTACTGGTTTATATTTAGAGGTGTCTAATAAATTTAGATTTTGTTTGTTTTTAAAAATAATTGTAGTTACTTGGAACCAGATAGGTTTTGATTAACTGCTTATGTACACTACCCATACTCAAATATGTTTCGTAAACATCCTCGTCTATCGACGACCCATATGGTGTAATTGGTTAATATGTCAGCTCATACACCAAGGGTTCCGGGTTCGATCCCCGGTTAGTACAAACATTTGTCTGCATGAACATGTCTGTTAGTATTGATCTGGGTGTTTTCTATGTATCATGTGTATGCATTTACAAAAAAGTATATAAGTATATTTAGCCATTCTATAGTACCCATATTACAGGCTAAAACTTGGTTTGGTATATATTATGGCGCCATGTGAAAGTCTAAATATTATTATTATAGCTGAAATATTAAATAATTATCAAATACAACACTGATATAAAACAGAATAAAAAAAATACTGACAGTCAAGAGCGTATATTCTTCACTTGCCACCTGAAAGTCAATTTCGGTGGTCAGGGACCACTGGAAAACCAAGCAACAACTCAAACAAAAACAAAACAATATTGTAATCCACATTGAAATCTAAACACGTTTGACGAGTAAATTGGCGATTCAGAAACAATCAGTGTAACTTTGCACAATCATATCAAACGCGCGTTTACATATTGTAATTAGCCAAAACTCGTTACAAACAAGTCCCAAAGCTCTGTGAAACCAAGTTTATGGGGTTTTAAAATGTTAATTAGTAGAGCTACTGTAGCTGTAATCAGCGAGCGAGCGGATAATTAGAGGAAATTTTGCCGAACCAACTTTTTGGATAACTGATATGGCTGAAAAGATAAATACGACTGGGAATTGGGATAGACTGATTCAATGTAAAATAAAGTCGTGTTTTTCGTTAACAATATAATACGATTATGGAGTATTTTTAGTACTTTTTAGAAATATAATTTAGATTATTTATTATAAACAGATTAACTACTGAAAACCATTCTGAAAAGACAAGTAACGACCCATTTGGTGTAATGGTTGAGACGACGGCTACTACACCAAGGGGTTGATCTATCTATCTGTTTGTATTGCTCTGGGTGTTTCTTCGTATAATTTGTATTCAAAGTAAAAAGTAAAGTAAGTATTACAACTGTATTGACAAATTTAAATAAAAACAGTATGCAAGCATGTGGAACTGGAGCCTAAACTAGGGCGACCCTGTATTTCAGGAATCCAGGACCCACTCACAGATCGAGGATGAAATTCGGGGTATGTGCCATAATGTGTGTGTGTGTGCATTTATTTACAAAATAAGTAAGTATATTTATCCGTTACCCATATTACAGGCTAATGCTCAGTTTGGGTCTAAATGGCGCTGTGTTAATGTCAGTAGGTATTATTTATTCCAATACAAGCTTTTTTCATATTCACAACAAATCTTACCTGTAATTGAAAAGTGAGTCAGCTTCGCAAGTTGTATTTTTTCGTTAAAGTTTCATATATTCAGTCATACATAACAAACTTGACATTCGCCTGATTTATAAAATCGCGCATAATACCAAAGAATTTACACCAAAAATTTTTGGCTCCAACAGTTTTGCTCGTTTACAAAATATTTAATGTCCAGTTAATTCGGAGAATTTATGGCCCAACTTTTTCCGGTGTTGGTACATTGAAACCGGTTTTAATTGAAAAACTTTGACGATTGCAAGCTGTTGTAATTTTTTTGGTCTGTAGTTTTACTGGGGTTATAAAGATCCAGGTATACTTTTACATATTATTTACCTGTGTATATTAAAAAAAAACCTAAACTGAACTAATCAAAATAATTTCATTGTTTAAATACTATGCTAATCCCAAATAAAATAAATGAAAAAAATGATTAATAAAATAATCAAATGTAATAGTATGAACTGAATAAAATGCCGTTATTTTAAATATTAAAATTGGTCTCTACTTTAATTTCTCTTTAATTGATAATTCAAAATTGTCTTGTAAAGACTTAATCGAATAAATTAAATTTTAAGTTTGGACGAGTTTGAAACACTTAACAAATGCCCCCAGTTTCAGTGCAACGAAACAGCGTATTTTACCATAGAAAAACTAATATTTTACTTCCACAAACAGTTTTAAAGTCATCCCAACGGCATATATGCGGAATACCACAACACGACGTAATCCATCGGAATGAACCACTTTGCCGGCAACTCGTTGTAAATTCTCTCGTAGAAATAACAAAAAAAAAACTCCGTTGTCGGGCCTAATCCACCGTTATTACATCGCATCAAATCCGAAGTCTATCGTTCAGATAAAAACGTCGCAAAGAAAACAGTCCTCCGATTTATTATGAAAGGACACAAAAACTCCGTGCCAATATTGACACATCGTCATACGGCGATAAAGAAAACCTCGGGTCTTTCAGGCCCGCGTAAGGAGGGTCACAGTGTTTGTGACTGTGGATTTGTCGGTGGCGGAATGGGGTCAGGCTTTTTGTGGTGTTTGAAATGCTGTTTCGAAGTTTCCAAATAACTAAATCGCCAATCGTGAGTCAATAAAATTATTCCGCTCGATATAGGAGTGTTTGTTGGTGACGTGACGACGTCGGTTGTGTTGCTTGTCGAATATAATTGGAAGTTTTGCTTTTATTTTTTTGAAATAAATAAATTGGGTACTTTTTTGGTATTTAATACTATAATTGTCCAAATACTATTTTACTAAAAGCTTACTTACTTACATTTGAATATCAGCATTACAGTCAGTTCATAATAATAATTGTGCTATCTTCAATTTAAACATATGCATTAAATACTTTCTCTTAATTTAGAGCTAAGCTTTACGAATTATATTCTCGTAAAATCTGGAGACTTTGTTCTTCAAATTAGTTTTGTTTTAAAATCTGTTAACATTAACTATGTTAATGTTTTTCTCTTTTAAAAAAATTCGAATTTGTTTACAAATTGATATCTTTTTTAACTGACTTGAAAATGTTGGTCCTCAGTTTGACCTGTTATTACCGTTCAAATGTTTCTTTATACAGATACATCGTACCATATAGAATTTTTTTATCGACATATATTTTTGTGTAAATTCGCATTTTATAAAAATTATTTCACGAGCAGCATAAAAAAGAATTGCGTCTCAACATTACCGGCGCTATTACAGATTTCGTTGAATCGCACGTTGATTCCGTTGCGTCGTATTACCCGATAGGTCTTTTGTCATTCCATATCCGGATATATTCTCTCCCCTTCAGACATCTCGCTTACGTAATTACGGATTTCACGTTACGAAATGGAGCGTTATGAGTTTCAGTTTGACGTTAACGCTGACGATATGTTCGATGAGATTTAATACATTTTCATTACATTTTTGACATACATGTGAATTGTTTCGATTGATCTCTCTGGGTAAGGTGTGAACTTTCACAAAAATCGTAACAACTTGCAAATGGCTAACCAAACTTAAACTTGCTTTTTGATTTAAATATTGATGCCTCCGCTCATAACTTCAAAAACTTTATCGAATAAAGATGTGTGGTCTTGCACTTGCAGTAAGTAAAATTTATGTCAGTTACAAATCATTGTAATAAATTATTGTAAAGCTATGTGTAGGTAAATGACAAAACTGTAACCACTGATATAAAAAGATTAAAAGAGTAACTCGAGTTTCTTGCCGGCTCTTCTCGAAGATCCTACTTATTCCGAACCGTAGTAGAGTCACAAAAATATGATAATAATAACAATTGACGATTCAAAAGTATCTGTAACAGATTTATTTGGATACAGATATTTTTCTTTCTTTCTTTCACTCACCTCAGCTTCCACTCATAACTTGTTGGGACATACATTACGTTACATTGTATAAGGGCATAACTTACTAGCATGCAGTGGACGGCATATAAAGTGTGATCATCATCATCATCAGCTCATTAAACGTCCCCACCGAGGGGCACGAGCCTACCCGTATAGGGTGATTAGGCCTTTGTCGTCCACGCGGGCCCAGTGCGGATTGGACGACTTCACTCACAACCTTCGAATCTCTTCGCAGGCGTGCGTGAAGGTTTCCTCACGATGTTTTCCTTCACCGTAAGAGCGTCGGATAACGTACATATATTTTCGAAAATTCGAATACACATTGGTACGTGTCAGGATTTGAACCTCAGCCCTCCCGGTAGGAAGGCAACAGTCCACATATAAATAAATATAAATATAAAGTGTGATACTATTTGTAAAAACGATTCGCTATTATATGATGTTTTGTTGTCGTGTTAAAGCAAGGTTATATATAGGTCTAAATGACCTATATATAACCTTGCTTAGGTAGTAATAATGTTTAAGTGACATTACAAAACTTTTTGTTAATATGACTTAACGCAACTTAACCATCCTTCACTATAACCTATATTTTATATTATCTGTAAGCAGAACAACGTCTGCTCATTTGCTGATACCAAGAAAATACAGTTAGTTAACCTTTAGTTTTTTATTACTCTTCAACACTTCAATAGAGTTTTTCTATGCATTTTACCCTTCGATTTAAGATTAGTTACATTATTGGTTTTCAGTATTCGAAGCAGAGTTATCACTTCACATGCATGATTCGCAAGGGAAAGAGATGAGTGGGGTGGCCCGAATGAATGATTTGTTACCTGCCGGTCCTTGTGAGCGTGTTTTGGTGACGTATAGGTGTTTTAATGGCGATGTAATATCTGGTTTCGGGTGTCCACTGAATGCGAAAGGATAAATAAAGCTGGAATGCTTGTAACGGAATATGGGTACAAAATAATGTCCTCGTTATATGGGAGGACGAACATTTTATTTTTATGTACGTATTAACAAGATATTTGCCGTATTATATTTCCGAACGGTAAAACAAGATAATTTCATGCAAGTACTAAAGTGTAGTTGGTGAATAGGACCAAGGATTTTCTCATGAGGTTTGGGCCTAATTTTAACCAGAACTTGGTAGTATTTCTTACGGGTTACATGATCTTTTCGCTTAAGGCTGCTTGTGGCCTTCAAAGCTGCACCAAACACGTGATGGACGCAGATAGATCTCAATCTTAAAACGTGGTATATCCCACTTAAGATTCTGTAGGCCATAAGAACCCCAATGTCAAAAATCAAAACTTGATTACATTGTCGACTTGCGAACTTTGTATATTAGTTATATAGGTCCTTAGTTCACATAGACGCAGTTTCATATTCAAAATAAAACTACCCATAATCCATATAAAAATCAGCTGCCGCGACTTTGCTCATTAAGATTTTGCTCATCAAATAGCCTTTATTTAGGGAAGCTCGCCCTATAATATAATCTTTACTAATCATTTTTAAGATTTATTTTTCCCAAATTTTCTGAAAAAAAATCATCAACGGATTGTACTATTTTTATGATTTAATCTGCGGAACGATTTTCGAGAAGAACTGTCAAGGTGATTTATCTTTAACCATTGCCCTTTTGTATATTTTAATATTAAATTTTATTTCAATTTGCATGGAAATGAGAACGAACGTAACAATTAATCAAATCCAACGGCAATTATTCATTTTTTCATATTTGTTCAATGTACACAATGGGGACTGTTTGCCAAAATGTTCTTGCTTTGGTATTTCTCATCAACATCAGCTCATAGACTTCCCTATTGGGGCACGAGCCTTACCATAAAGGCCACAGATTCCCCAATACAGGAGATGGGGCAAGCCGTATTTTTAAGTGCGACAAATGTAAGCTCAACGAGCATACACTGGCTGCCAGTTTACGCTCTGTGAGACGAGTCAAGACGCACGAATATTAGAAGAAATTACCGTTTTTTCCCAAAATGCCATCCTGTGCAATCGTAACATGCCATCATCGCAATGAATCAGTAAATTTACCAAGAAATATAATAACTTTTCACAGGTAAGAACCGAAAAGAAATTGCGACACTGGGACTGCCTATAAACTTGGCGGCTTGTCCAGTCTAATTGTAAATTCGGATGTCTGTGATAAAGGCCTACACATGATTTGGCCTTAGTCGCCCACGCGGGCTCAGTGCGGATTAGCCGACTTCACGCACAACCTCCGAATCTCCTCGTTGTGTTTTCATTCATGCTAAAGCGTCGGATAAACGTACATATAACTTCGGAAATTCAAAAAGACATTGATATGTGTGATTTGAACAAAAGGCAACAGTCGACACAATGACCATCGATTATATAGTATCTTCAACCTATCGCAGTCCACTGCTGGACATAGATCTCCCCCATTTTGCGCCAGATATCCCGGTCCTCCGCTTTTCTCATCCAGCTCCCACCAGTGACCAAATAAAAATTTTAAATTAAACTATATTATTAACTAACTATTAATTATTAACTATATTATATAGTACAATATAGTGAAATTTGATATCATGATATAAATAAATTTGGTTATAATATAATAAATTTATATGAACGATATACTTTCGCGACGGTATATCGTTTATATCAATTTAATTTTACATGTTTGATGATAATCCGTCATTATAAAACCGCACATTATAATAACAAAAATTTTTAGTTTTAGTTCATCGTCAATACTTGTAAATGTATTGTAGTCATTATACATTTTTTATTGTGTTAGTTAAAAAAAGTTGCACAACAGAATACCGGAACAATATGAATCTTAAACTTATTCTGACAAATACCTATAGATATCTATCAAGACAAAGATGATTCTTGAGAACCAAATTGTCCCCTTAGTTATAAGTGTATTGGGTTCGTTCTGTTAGCTCAATTGTATCAATATTGGACATCGTAACTCGATTTCCGAACGTTCACTGTCAATTGTCAATGACGTCGGTCGACAAAATGGCGCCGTCCATTTGACGTACAAATTGTTTACACTTTTTTATTTTATTCTATTTACTAAATATTTTTATTAATTGAGATTGAAGAAAACTGTGATTATTTATTGTTTTATTAATAAAGAAATATAATATATTCCTTATTATTTAACACCCTTGTTCGGACCCCCATTCGACTTAAGTTTTTTATTATTTTAATCCACGAACGTATTAAAATTAGATTTTGAGTTTTTAGATAGACAACCTAAAATATGAAAGCGTTAGGAAAAAGCTCCTAATTATCATCTTGCCAATAAAAAAAACAGTGATACTCAAACTTCATGTATGTGAACTGACTAATACTTCAATTATTCTTAAGAAACCTTTTACCAATAGCATTTTTGACTTCCCAAGGCAGATTCGAATCAAGTACCTAAACAATGCTAAAAGCGTTTTTATTCGGAGTACTAATAAATCCCTGTTCTTTATGAAGCAGTTTTTTTGTGGTATTAAAATTCGAAAATACTATAGACGGGTAATCACAAAGAACATTTTATCTCCACCATCTTATTTACTGTACGTTTGAAAATTTGCATTTGAAAATGGAGCAATTCTTTTACAATAACTGTTGGAGGAGCGCGTTGGAAATTTGAAAATATAGCAAAGGACGACTTTTCATGAAATTGTAGAAGTACCTACTTACGACGTAACGTTACTCACAAAGACGAAAAATCTTTCCGTACATTTTACTTATTTTCGTGCGACTTAGAAGCTAGTACAAGCTAAGGCAGTAATATTTTGTATTACAGTCTAAAATATAACAACTATAAACTTAACAAATATAAGATGCTATTAACCCTTTGACGGCCAATGACGCCTTAAGTAAGGCGCCAGACACAATAGATTTTCCATTGTGTCTGGATTCCCGGCGTTCAATGGGTTAAATCACAATAAGAACTAAGGTTGTGATAACAATATAAAAACAATGATGTAAGCAAAAAGTCAACAATAATATTTTTATTGTTATCATTTTCCCAAAGCTATTCAAAACTGTCCCATTCTAAATTAGCAACAAAACTTTTTAACTGGAAAAGGCCAGGGTAATAACGTTAACCCATTCCGCTAGGACACGGCCGTCACTCACATTTTTAGAGTACAAATCACAAACATGCCAGCGTTTAGAATTCATAACGCATTCAGCCGCAGTCAAAATAATCTAATGCGCATACAATTTGTCGACGACACCGCGACACGCGACACGGGTTATGCAAAACGTCGCGCGACGTTGTCGCGTAGTATGCAAACACGCGCGTCATGGGGCTGTCCGGTACAGTGCTAAGTGGGTGTTGTGTCCTGGAATTGTGAGAATTATTGAATAATATTGCAATTACAATGTGCCAACTCTAAATTAGGTGAGCAAAGGCATTTTTAATTTACATCAATTATTGATAAAAATATAATCCAAGGAACAACAAAGTCAATATCTATATATATTTTACAGCAAAATTTTCTGTGAAACCAATTTAATAAATGTATCATTTTCTATAGCTTTTGAGCAAAGTTCATAAGGTATGTATGTTCATAAGGTATGAAATTATGCATAATATGTATATAAAAGCGTTTTTTTGGGAAAGTCCAGCAATATTATTTTAGAATTGGGAAACGTGTGTGAGTATTAATGTCAACGGAGTTATTTAACCAAAATTTTATTTTATGAAGAGGTCCATCGATTCCATAGCAAAAACAAAGTTAACTTCATCTTTATTGTAATCTATTTTGTAACGAGGGAATATCGAGTCGGTGTTCTCGAATCAACGCTACAAACCGACAGTGAAGTGGGTGTATATTCTGGTGTAGATTGACAAGGGCGAACTATTGTTCTTGAAGATTAGCAGTAGTTATAGTTATATATTACGGGCATGTATGGGAAGCTTTATATTTATGAACTAGGGTTTTTTTATTAATAAAATTACATCTACAGACTCATGGTCCGTACTCTTTTTAGTTTAAGATTATTTTGTAATTTAATTATTATAATATTATGTTAGTGCTCCGCGCATGGCGCAAAATAATTGGTTAAAGGGGGAATGGGATAACAGAATTAAAATAACTAAATATTTACATTAGGTAAAGTAGGGGGTGAATAATATAGAATAAAGGGAATAAATAACATCATAAATACTCTCTCTCTCTCTGTTTTATATTTATATAATAATAGTAGCAATAACTCTTACATTATTTAAGTCTTAATCTTCATTATTACAATTAGAACTTAAAATTAATACATTTAGCGATGTCCATGTGGCCACCACCGATGCACTTCTTTAAGGTGCAGATGTTGAGGTGGATGGACCAGGGGAGTGGGCCTCTTTTTGGCTCTGTCTGAACTAGGGTTATAACTTATCTAAACCAGAATTATGATGATAAAATATTAACAATGCAATAACTATACTGTAGAGCGTCGGTGGCTTAGTGGTGTGGACTGTCGCCTTCCTACCGGGAGGGCTGAGGTTCAAATCCCGACACGTACCAATGTATTTTCGAATTTTCGAAAAATATATGTACGTTATCCGACGCTCTTACGGTGAAGGAAAACATCGTGAGAAAACCTTCATGTACGCCTGCGAAGAGATTCGAAGGTTGTGTGTGAAGTCGTCCAATCCGCACTGGGCCCGCGTGGACGACTAAGGCCTAATCACCCTATACGGGTAGGCTCGTGCTCGGTGGGGACGTTTAATGAGCTGATGATGATGAATAACTATACTAGGTGGAAAAAAGCTTTGTAACGACTTATTTTTATCGTGAATTAAAATTAGTTTTTGTACAAATTAGGGACAGTTGTTATATTTATGATTCAAGTATAGCCAAATAAGTACAAAGATCAATTAAATCTAAGTTTTTCACATATCCCACCCACCCTTTTTACCGTTCATTTGAATAAAGTGTTCTTGATGTGTTTATATATTATGTTCTTCAGAAATTATTAAAATAGACTTACGAAGGAAAGTTCCACAAAAAACAGGAAATAAGAAGACAAAGCCTCAAGTCTTTCGCGAATAATCAATCCAAATAACTTTGAAGGCAGCCGTATAAAAGGTGTATTTGTAGACTGTTTCTGGTTCAATTATTTCTTTCAAATCCAAAATCAGCTTAAGAGTTCAGGAAGTAAATCAGAATTAGGAACTTTTGTACAAGGTACTTGTTATATATTGGCGTACTTACTGCCAGTACAGATGAATTGAAAATCGCTTATAGGCGTGACGACTTTCCGCCTGTTGGAACGACACTTTGCGAAATTTTCAGTGATACTGGTTGAGGAACGCAAAGGATCTGGTTGACCGGCCCAGAATGGGGACGGCCTGTGTCTGAAAGAAGACTGCAATAGGTTGAAGAGAGCAAGAAACACGTACAAGCATCAATTTTAACTGTGTATTTTCTAATGTTCATAAGGTCAACAAATGGACACTGACACGCAATGAGTCGTAATTAACCGATTGATCGCCGGGAATCCACACACAATAGAAAATTTATTGTATCTGTCTTTAATTGGTGGTCAAAGGAAATTTCTCTCCAGAACACTTTATATATAAATTTCTAAACACAAAATACTATTTTATAAATATTTGATAAATTTTATACACAAGTATATTATAAACATTTACAAACATTTCTGTAGTAGTAGATACTGAGTTTCTTGCTGGATTCTTCTCAGTAGACAACAACAGTCCGAACCAGTGGTAGAATCAAATTTGACATTCATAAGTGTTCTTTTTGGACATAATTAATTGAATTAATAGGTTTTTAATTTTTTATAATCTTAAGATTCTGGTAAACCTGTGCCAACATTGCAAATAAATATTCAGTGCTCATCCAAATAATGAAAGTTTTTGTCTTCTAATCCTACTTCTGTAATTGAACGCATTTCTTTGGCCTGTGGTATTGCAAGTGTACATGGGCGACGGCGTCATTTACCATGAGATGAGCCGCCAGCTCGTTTGCCCGCTATAACGTAAAAAAAAAGAACTAGACCTTTGACTAAAGACTGAAACTTTACCTGATTTCTCGCAAATCCATAAATGAACTTGTTATGCTAGGCTTCATCTTTGTTAAGTTGGCAGCCCTGACCGCGTGATAATCTGTGTAGTTTGTGTTAATAATTAATACCAATTCCACAAGCTCCGTTACAGGGTTTCTATTAATGAGTAATTTTCTCATTTGCGTCGAATGTGGCCACGTGTGTTTTTGGTGCGGTGACGTATGATATGATGTTCAATTTTATGTATTTGCGTAAAACATTTGATTTATTTATGTGCGTCTGTGTAAAAAGAGTTAAATGTGAATTAGTGATACATTAAAAAAAAGTAAAAATTCGTTAATTGATTTCAAATCAAAGGCCCGGAAGGCATTTATGCATGTCAAATGATGCTACAAACTGAGATGAATCTGGCAAGAAGCCCAGTAAGGGCCTCGTTATACGAACTTTGCTATCAGGTGTATATTTTTTTGAATATTATATTATGCTTAATATAAATAGCATTATAAATCCGACATAGCCCGCCGGATCAGCAAGTTGAAGTGGCAGTGGGCTGGTCACGTATGTCGTAGAACCGATGGCGGTTGGAGCAGACGAGTTCTGGAGTGGAGACCGCGTCTCGGCGAGCGTAGCGTAGGACGCCCTCCGGCTCGATGGACCGACGACTTGCGAAAGGTCGCTGGTGGAGGCTGGATGAGAAAAGCGGAGGACCGGGATATCTGGCGCAAAATGGGGGAGGCTTATGTCCAGCCTATGTCCAGTCAGTGGACTGCGATAGGTTGAATAGGAAATAGCATTAGTAACTGGCTGCTTGATACGTCTTACAAATCACAAAGACGTCGGGGGTAACATTTTTCGATTAAATCTATTAACTGACCAGTTATAGTTCCTCAACTAGGTCAATCGAACGTACCAGCGGCTATGCAAAAGGGTTATCATAATTTTATTCTAACAATAATATAAAAATCTATAATTTTACAATTTACATAATAATAAGATCGATTCGAAGCTTAGACTAAAAAAGTTAATTTACATAACAAAATTTAACTAGCTCAATTTATCATATACAAACATATGCTAATCGCACACGTCCCGTACCTTTTGGGTTCTCAAGCAAAAGGTTCATATATTATAAATAAGCTTAAACTGGCTTATATAGCAACCACCATATACTAGGTGGTAGACTCGATACTGAGTCGTCTAGGTAGGTACCACCGCAGTGCCAGATATCATCCCGTGAAACAGGAGTGTTATGCATTTTTGTGTTTCGAGATGAGGGCACTGTAGCTAGTGAAATTACCGGGTATAAGAGACCTAACATCTGCTGTCTCGGGTGACGGGCGCAGGGCAGCATTGATGGAAGAAAATAACTGTCTGTCAGTTGTTGGTCTCCTTTAATGCCGCTCTGTCATATTCTGGCGTATCACTTACCATTACTTATAACATAAAAAAACCATTACAGAAACTTCGGCGTACAAAGATTCGTAGAATTTTCCAAAGGGCCGATAAGGTCCACAAACAATGTAGATGTAACTACCTTCATAATCAAACACGCGTTCAGCTCATACGGAATTCTGTCACGTATGATAATTTTCAAGTTGGCTTCGCGAAGTTAAGCGGACCGTTAAATGTCGTTTGCGATTTGTGCGCGTCACGTGATGTAACTTTGTTTTAGATAAGATAACTTATCTTTTATGTAGGGTTTGGTGCCCAGCCATGGGCATTCAATGTTTCGGGATTAGAATTAGACTACTACAGCAAAACTTCCGGTCTCGGTCGATCAGTATTTCATGCATAATCTCGTCCGTTTGTATTGATCTTGGTATTTTGTATGTAGGTATGTTATATATGTACTTATGGAACGACCTCCCAGCCACGGTATTTCCTAACAACTACGACATGTCTTTCTTCAAACGAGGTTTAAAGAGAGCTCTCTCTTGATAGGCAGTAGCATGGCTTTGCCCTCGGTATTGCAGTTGTTATATATATATATATACATAAGTATATATAATAAGAGAATTTGCCAATATATACGCATTTCGATTCAATTAAGAAGTTCGATTTTGGAATTAATTGTCTTAACAGTGATTGGTGGATGGTACATATATATATACCTTCTTGGTGTAAATTAACGCACTTGGGTTATCGTCAGGCCTTAACAGTATTACTATAATGATACGTCAGCATTTGTGTACCAAAAAAGGCTAAGTAATATTATTGTAAAACGGTTTTAAGAGATGGTTAACCACCATCTCCCCCAGATTTCAGATTTTCTACATTAGATTGAGGTGTGTACTACTCGTATTTTACACATGTTCCGTTTCAATTTCCGTCATTGATGCTATTACCTTTCATCTTATTCAATTAAAACCTCAGCTTGATCCCCTAGAGGGATACAAATTAGTAGGAAACTACCAACTTCAGTCTCATGGCTCTCGTTCATTTATTTAACAATTAATGTTTGAGCGCTCATTTCCTTACAACAATTAACTTCTAAACGTAAAAGCAATTAATTTTAATTAGAAACACTCAGGAGGGAGAAAAAAATAACAATTCAGCCAAGTGCCCTCCGTAAATGGGGACTCTTCTAGGATATTTTGTTACTGAGTGATTTTGATATCGCCGTAGTATTTTTAATGGAGATATAATTAAAATGACATGGCCGAGTTTAATATAATGAGATTGGAATATTAAAACGTGGAGCACTTGGGAAAATCTTTATGAATTTATTAATTAAAAAAAAACACTGGAAATTGGAACAATGTTTGTTAAGGACTGAAATCTGTTTAAAATATCGCAGTGCACTGATGGAGAAAGGTCTCCCAAACTTTGCACCAGATTTCTCGATACTTATTGATTTCCTTATTACTAATGCTACACACTGTAATAGGCCTTAGCTCATCTGATATATATAGTCGTCATGTTAACATTGTCTTCCGCGTATATAGTGCTTTAAAAATATTAATTAAATAGAGTTAGGGATTTCGCTCTATACGATAAATAGCACCATTCCTTTCTAACTCAAAACTTAAAATACTGCCCTAAAAATACTAACTTCATCATAAAATGCATACTATTTAGTTGAATATATTTTTTCCTCATTAGAAGTCGATCTAGATTTCAGCTTTCATCAGATAAGAGGTTGCGACCTCAACATTTTTTCAAATTGTTTCTCGTCACGTCCCTCAATAATTTATTAAAGCATCCCTTATTACCAGTCACGTGCAGCAAGAAGGAAAATACTGCTCGTAAATTTAATTTCACTTCAAAGCCCTTTTGTTCATAATAATTTTATAAAATTCTCGCTGATATTAAAAATATCAAACTTGGTGATTTTTATTGCTGCCAGAGTTGAGTATTTCTAGTGGCAATCTTAACGCTGAACGCTGGGAATACCCAGTATGGAATAACCTATAAGTTCAGGTCAAAGTATCCGTTAATTTTAATTTTCCAAAAGTATTATTGCTAACCTTAAATATAAGTTTGAAATATGGGTAATTGCTTAGTGCATAAACACTATAAATTTGTGAGGTTTGTATTTGTAATAGTAGACTTAAATAAATTTATAAAAACACAACATTTGTAAAATTATACAACAAACTTTATCATCATCATAATCGCTCGACTTCATCATCATCAGCTCATTAAACGTCCCCACCGAGGGGCACGAGCCTACCCGTAGAGGGTGATCAGGCCTTAGTCGTCCACGCGGGCCCAGTGCGGATTGGACGACTTCACACACAACCTTCGAATCTCTTCGCAGGCGTGCATGAAGGTTTCCTCACGATGTTTTTCCTTCACCGTAAGAGCGTCGGAAAACGTACATATATTTTTCGAAAATTCGAAAATACATTGGTACGTGTCGGGATTTAAACCTCAGCCCTTCCAGTACGTAGGCGACAGTCCACACCACTGAGCCACCGACGCTCTACTTAGATTAACAAAAAAATAACTAATAAAATAACAATTACGAATAATAACCAACCTAAAAATGTCTGAGCCGCTTGACACATACGAGTACTATGACACATTGTTATATTTATGATATAAATTATTGCATTAAAAAACGCGTTATCGAAAGGGTACGAAATCAAAAGCACGAGCATACTACTGTGTCACTTTGACAAGTAGCGGGCGACGTGATTATGAATGAAAATTCTGCCCAACAAACGCGATGGACAGACTTTTGCCGCGGAATCTTTTTTAGTGAATTCTGCATAAGGTGAGTTTAATGCTTATTAAGTCGCTCGATGACTTATTGTGGAATGACAATAGAATATTATTGTTTGCGGGAACATTTATCCCCACGAGATTAACCATTGAAGTTACTGTGAAATATTTGTTAACCCGTGGTGGATAAAAGTCGGCTGCATAAACATGTCTGTTTGCACTTGTCTAGGTATTCTCTATGTATTGATAAAGATATTTACACAAACAATAATTATGTTTAAAAGATTAGGTGCTTTGTTTGTCGCTTGATGGCGATTTACAAAAATGTGCCATGAAATTTATTAAAGTAAAACTTAAATGATTGTGTACAAAGAACATTTTTTAAATCAAACTCTACAATAAACATATCATCATCATCAGCTTATTAAACGTCCCCACCGAGGGGCACGAGCCTACCCGTATAGGGTGATTAGGCCTTAGTCGTCCACGCGGGCCCAGTGCGGATTGAACGACTTCACAACACAACGTCAACGTAAGAGCGTCGGATAACGTACATATATTTTCGAAAATTCGAAAACACATTGGTACATGTCGGGATTTGAACCTCAGCACTCCCGGTAGGAAGGCGACAGTCCACACCATTGAGCCACCGACGCTCTATAAATGTATGTCTATCATGAAAATGTGTTCCAATCATCTTTCGCACTATAAAAATTTTCCATTCGATATTTGAGTGGCGAAAAAGTGGAAACTTTTCCACATGTAAATAACGCTTTGGCATACCGGTTAACGAGCTTATTATAATAACAATGGACGCACCGAACCCGTCGGCAAAGCGGCGTTTCGTTCCACAAACCCATTGTTGGAGTCGCTGGCAGTAATTATATTTTTGTTACGCGCACTTTCTCGCGCGACGTATTTTTGCGATATGTCTTCCCCGGGGTGTTTTCTTGCATGGTGGTATTTAATTGTTCCATTATGTGTTCATAATGCTTACTTACTTTTTGCATGAATAATGAAAAAAAAATGAAGATGTTAAATATTTATTTTAGTTAATTAATTACAAGGATACATATATATAACCTGTACCACAAATGTTTTGTAATTTGTAAACATACAATGTGTAACTGTTTGTTATTCCTAATAAATAAAATAAAATAAAATAAAATAAAATAACGCAGTTACACAATTCATAGAACTTCATGTATGTATCATACAATAAAAAAAGAATAAAATTTTATACATTCTTTAAAAATATTTCTGATTTAAGAGTTTATTTGAGGAGTTTATTATAACTGTGTCTCACGGACAAGCATACAAAAAAGTTTGAATAAATACTTGACTGGATGCTGTGACTTGAAGTCTTCACGTTTCTAGTAAAAAAAACTGCATCAAAGTCTCATTAACGAATCACAAATATAACGTATCGTTCTGCATTTTTCATTTTGTTTCATAAAACTAAATCAAAAGTTGTGATCGCTAGAACGTGCCTTCTGGGCTTTTTATCATTGCATAGTACCTTAGGAATAAAGTTAGTACTTTAAAAAAGCACGTAAGTAAAATTATAAAACTAAACGTCGAAGTATTAAAAGAGTCATTCTCATTGAATCATACCATATATTTAAGCATATTCATATTGAATAAGTAAGCATGCTTTCAGAACAAGTCAAAGTAATAAAAATTACTTTGTTTGTTACAGAAGCCGATTACACACTGGATGATTCGTTTTGGAATGAAGAAAGCCCAGTTGGTGAGTGTCACACGTCACATGTAGCATACACAGACATCAAATTGAATTACGTTTTCTATCCTAATCTACTAGATATTAGGAATAAAGTTATTTAGCGATTGCTATATTACAATCTTTTATCACTGAAGGTAGGTAATTCTATTCAATATAGTATAAACCATTCATCCCCCTAATGCAGATTATTTTAAAAATACAGGAATATTCAATTTGATCCTATAATTACCCGAGTAAAATTCAATATAATATGTTAAAAAAAGCATACTTATACATCTCCGTAAAAAAAACATACGATGAAACTGAACCCTGATTACAAGTACCTTAGCATACCGCAAACTATCAAACCCATCCAAAAGAACCGGTCCCCAAAGAATCGAAAATCGGCTACAAAAATCAACATTTCTCCCTAAGAATCCGAAATCGGTTTGAGCACGAACGCTTTGTTCGGTGCACATGCAATAAATGGAAGCAGTGAATGCGGACATTTGTGTCCGAGATGCAGCTCGGAGTGGAATTGCATTTGGGAGAAAGCGCAGCTAGGGTACTTGCAAACAAGTAATTTTGACGCGAGGCTTTGCACTGCGACGCTATCGAAGAAACGGTCGACACTGGAGGAATTATTGTGCTTGCAGTGATAAATTTGAAATCGTAATAAACTCTTGGAGTTGCAGACAAACGACAAGTACGTTGTGCATATAATAAAGTTTGACAAATGGATTGGAGCAACAATGATAAGAGTTTTCGCCTAATCATACAGGTTATGGTTGTGAGCCCTCTGTCCTCTCCAATTGTCTGCTAAAGATGGTCATCTGTGATATTAATCGCAGTAGTAAAAAAAAAGATATCAACAATAAAATTAGGGCATTGTTTTAAATGTTTTTTCGGACATAAATTTAATTGAAAACACGGTTCATGATTCCAAGACTTCGTAGTCACAATCCACATAAATACTGATAATTTAAAAATAAACAATGATGTCCAATTGATTGTACATTGTGTCCTCTTTTTAAAATCGTATTTCCACTCAACCTTCCAAACTTACTTGTGATAAGACTAACGGTACGTCTTTGCTAAAGTTTTGGATCTCCTATCGTTAAGAAAATGTTCCTATATAAAATATTACAGTACAAATAAAAAGTATAAAATAAACAAAAGTCACTTCTACTTTCAGTAAGGGCCACAATGAGTCTGCTATAAACCCTATCTACATTCTAATGCCACTCGATTTAGAGGTTCCCTAAATTATGGCAAGGGTTTTCTCCACAACTTTATCACTAGCAGCGAGATGTAAAAATGGGGTCCAAAATAGGAGGCGCTCCGGATATCCTGGTGCCGTTGCCGGGTATGGCGCGTAACCGGCCGGAGCGTTTATGAATTTGAACCATTGTTGGCTGTTATGAATCTGTGGCGATATTTTATGCGCGGGAATTGTGAACCTTATAAAATATGCTTCCAGATGTCACGTGTAATGGCAATGCCTCATTTGTTGATTTGAAAGAATGTACGTTAGGGTTTTTTATTTATTAGTGTCAGTTTCTGTTAACCGATTTTTTGGATTTGAGACGACCGCTTTTTTAACTTTTTTTTCTGTACAATTCACTTTTAGCATAATAGAATCAGCTCTTAAAGTCCCCACCGAGTGGTACGAGCCTACCCGTAAAGTGGGTATAGGCCTTAGTCTTCCACACGGGCGTAGACTTCACGCAGAACTTTTGAATTTCGCCGTATGAGCGTCGGATAAACGTACATACAATTTCGAAATTCGAAAAGACATTACGTGGCGGGATGTGAATCTGCATCCTCCAGTTTACGCAAATTAATGAGCCACCGACGCTATCAATATAATCTATTGAGTTGTGGACTACTTTAGTTCTTTTTATGAAGCCCGTCATGGTCCTCACACTGGCGCCTTTATGACAATTCACGCCGATTTTCGTGTCATTCGCACCCCGATCAATGTCGAATCGATTACGTCGCTCGTCACGTATTGAGTGAGAGCGTGCTCGCGACACAATTGCTACGTTCCGCGACAGCTTGGTGCAGTGACTCGAGAATGTACTGCAGATGACGTCAGGAGGTACTGGCACGTCCACAGGGCAAAGGGGGGTCTTACGACTCCGATATTTCGATGACAGGGCGACGGGCGGTGAATATTTGTTTTTTTTTAATTTTTTTTTGAGAGGCTATTTTTTGATAGGACAGAGACGATGCTGTCCGCAAATAAATTTCTTTTTTCAATTTGTGGTGACTATTTCAAAAGTTTTGACTTTAGTTAGTAGAGATTGCTTATTCAGCTTTGGCTATTTTTAGGCCAATATAGAATTAAATGGTTTTTTTTTGCAAAATGTGGTGACTTTTGTAAAGTGTTTTGCTTTGGTTGGAAGAAATTTCTTGTAATATGCGGCTTGGATATCTCCAATAAGGTGCTTTGTATCTTATTAGTTTTGACATACAATGAATTATTCATAAATTAAACGCGAAAACAGTTTTGTCACTCTTATGTGTGGAAAATACTCGAAGAAAACATTTTTTTCCCTTACGGAAAACTAAATGTCATCGTTAAATAAATGAAAAGCGTGTTTGCTGGATAAGTGAACCGTGACTCAGCTTGAGAGCTACGCAGTGGAGGGTGGTGGTATGAGCCTGTTTCGAATGTACAGCGTGAAGTCTCAAAATAAGTCACTTCTTGTGTAACATTAAAGAAAATATGTGTTTGGCCTCTATGAATAAATAAATATCCACTGATATTCACACAACGAAATGATTTAATCCGTTAGGGAACTAAAGTTACCGACATAGCCCGCTGGATCAGCAAGTTGAAGTGACAGTGGGCTGGTCACGTATGTCGCAGAGCCGATGGCCGTTGAAGCTGACGAGTTCTGGAGTGGAGACCGCGTCTTAGCAAGATAAGCGTAGGACGCCGGTGGAGGCTGGATGAGGAAAGCGGAAGACCGGGATATCTGGCGATAAGTGGAGGAGACCTATGTCCAGCAGTGAACTGCGATAGGTTGAAGAGAGAGGGATTCACACAACGCCATCTAGCCCCAAATTAAGCGTGAAGCTTGTGTTTCGGGTACCAAACAACTGATAACCATACTTATATACATTTTTTGTATATATGTGCACATTATACATAGAAAACACCCAGGCCAATAATACAAACAAACATACATGTTCATGTACAAAAATATTTGTACACAGATGAGTTATTAGTAAAAAAGAAGACAGAGTTCAAAGTACTTATCATTGCAAACGAAAATCCATAGTAAATAGCTAAGTCTTCAATTCGAATTGATTGCATCAGATAAGTAATTAGAAAAAAAGAAAACCGAGTTCTAAAAAGTACTTAAACTCATAGCAAATAAATCCTGCGTGTAGATTGAACTAAGTGGTATTGTGATAAGCACCTATCACGTTTCAGAATTGTTATTCTGTAATAAAGCTTCCAATTTCGACGTTTGTTTGGATAACCAGCGATCACATCCGCGCCTACAAGCAAAACAAATGCCTTTAGGGTAACACACGTGACTCAGCTTCCACACGCGTGTCGTCACGCACTCGCCCTACCAATCTAAAAATGTGAACTTTGGGAATCTTTGAAAACAATTTTTTTATTACCCCCACGAAGTTCGGAAGCGGGAATGGAGTGACATTTTTTAAGCAATTGCCGAGGAATAGGCTAAGTTCGAATACAGTTTGTGTTATGTGGGTCGCATGTAAAACTTCGGTAGGTCGTGATATTTGGTCGTGTAGCAACCACAAACGTTAGAATCATCGATACACCTAAATTTGACGTATCCATTTCACATTTAATCTAACATTTCAATGATATCAGTTCCAAAACAGATTGAAAGCGCACAAATACCAACCTATGAATTAGACAAAGGCTTTCTCAGCCTAAATAATGTTCCCAATTCATTTGGAACTGAATTCCGTTGCCACATCAAAGCGACCCCGCAGCAGTTTTGATTTGAAACTAGTTTGAACCGGTTTCGGTGTGTTTGAAGCGGTTACGATTCCGGTTTCGCGCGAGTTTTGCGCCCTTCGTGTTAGTTTTTATTATGTTGTTATCAAACTTTGCGTTTGTAATGGAATGCCTTTCATGTATTGGTGTGGTGTTTGAAGTTTGAGCACAAATTATATTTGTGTAATTATTTTGATTATTGGTCAATTTAGAAGGAATAACAATTTTCCATAGTCCACCATTTGGTTTAAGTAGCCATATTGTAGGTCAGCGTCGATGGCTTATAGGTGTGAACTGTTACCTTCTGATCTGAAAGGTGTAGATTCAAATACGCCGCCACGTACTTTCATAATTTTCTAAATTATATGTATGTTTACCCGACTCTCTTACATTATAGAAGAATATCGTGAGGTAACATGCGCACGCCTGCGAAGAGATTCAAAGGATGTACGTGAAGTCAGCCAACAGTCAATAAGCACTGGGCCCGCGTATTTGACTAAGGCCTAGGCCTACACCTTTTACGGGTAGGCTTGTGCCTCTCAGTAGAGACGTTTAGGTGCTGATGATGATGATATTTAAACAATTGGTATCCTATTTTTTTTTGTTAGTTTGACGAGCTACATTTAAAAATTAAGTATGTATAACAGTTTCTGAAACCGAAATTAATCAAACGCATCACAAATTACTTTTCAAAAAAGTTATATTTCAGAAGTCAGTGTAGCAAAATTAAAAAAGTATGAACTAATTTTATCTTCAATTTGCAATGTGGTAAACTTTACTTTCGCACAACTTTGACTAATTAATACACAACAGAAAATCTATGGTTAGGCATCTCCAAGAGAGTTACCACCAATGATATTCGGTATATATAAAGGTAGATGCGCCATCCGTGCCTCAAAAACGAACCGCCGAAGAGAGTACAGTTTGTACTCTTTTGTTTAGGTAAA
>PQWD01008178.1:0-22002 GCA_019425675.1 Leucinodes orbonalis
CAGTTAAGTGGACAGCGCCCAGTTTCCATACGTACGGAAAGCTCTATACAAACTTCCACCTTGTTTAAGGCATGTATAGGTAAGAAACCACCAAAAGATTTTTTACATTACTACAAGTGTCTCTACATATTAAACGCCAAATTTGGCGCTTAATTTGTGCGTGAATGTCGCGCAAACTTTGTAACTTACACTTTCACACTTATAATATTAAATATGGATAGGAGCATGAATAAATTTTTTCTCAAAGATTTTACTAACACTATCAATAGCAGTTTATTTTAAAGGAAAAGTCTCTCTTTTAGTCCATCTCTGTGTATCAGCAACTAGCTTTGTGTCGCCGTTTCACCACACAGTTTCCATTCCTTCGAAATTCGAGCATAATATAGGTACAGCCTATGTATGATTCTGCTGTATTAACTAATTATTGTAAATCATAATGCATTAAGCAGCCATGCTAAAGTAACTAATTTCATCAACTCGTCCAAAAATACTTACAAACCATCGAACCGAAGACGCTTAATAGATTTTCTATAATGTCTTGATTCGCCACAGTTCATCGATATTAGGATTTGCCTACAACGCGGACGGTTAGCTACCCTCGGCGTTGTACAGTGACAGTCCAGTCGGATCGATAGATCGAAACGACCTGTAAGCTGGCGCTGTGTAATCTGGTACGAAGATAGGAGTAAATAATTCATCATCATCAGTTACACGTCCCCACCGAGCGGCACGAGCCTACCCGTGAAGGGTGTACCCATATTATATGTGATTAAGCCGTAGTCTTCCTCGCGGGCCCAGTGCGAATTGGCTGATTTCACGTACAACCTTTAAATCTCTTCGTAGGCGTGCTCAGGTTTTGTTCTCGTTGTTTTCCTTCACCGTAAGAGCGTCGGATAACGTACATATATTTCGAAAATTCGAAACACATTAGTACTCCTACTTAGCGGAATTTGAACCTGCGCTCTCCAGATCGGAAGGCAACCGGTCCAAACCAATGAGCCACTGACGCCAAGCAAGTAATTAATCAAGTGATAATTGACACTTGCCGTTTCTTAATGTCAGGTGCTGAAGAATAGATGCGGCAACGTGATAGTAGTGGGCGCTATATACCACGCGATATCGCGTCGCTGCGGCGTGCATTGCGAGATGGTCGCGTTCCCCAATCACTTGTTTCTGGAATGGCGTGACGAGGACCCTCCGCACCTCTAACGTCGACCTGGGCACCGGGGAGTTCAAGCCGAAGCGACGCTGCCCTTGCTCGTCATCAACACAGCAACTACAAGTACTGTCCAGATTCCCTGCTGCAGTACATATACTCGACGTTCCATATGAGCATGGGGGCTATAAAGAATTGGTATGTTTGTTTATGTTATGTGATAGTGCCCGAGAGGCTAATTTTTTATGGCCGCAAAATTTGGAAAAAGGAATCTTTTAGGTTTACTAACATTGCCCAATTTCATTAAATATTTAAATGATAATTTAAGTTAACGAGTGATATTAAATTCCGGAACTTGAAAAATAATAACATAGGTGCTTACTTATAGGCATTTTAAATTAATCTTAATTATTTATATAAAATAAGTAGTTACGATGTATATAAAATCATTAACAGTCTACGTACTTACACTATCAACAAATTACAAGGACTGGTAATTTAACCATGCCTAAGATATAGGTTCCTATTGAGTAATCCCGTAACCATGCCATGTAGGAAGGTCCAATAGGTCTTACCTAAGGCATAGTATAACGTTATGTGTCAGATAAAATTTAAATAACAAAATAACGTGTGCGATAACATGCAAACGCGCGTGTGTTTATTAAATATGCATCTTGGACATGTAATTCATTTTCAATTATTAAATGGCAATAACATTCTTTTGTATTTGTTAACTTCGTTAAGTAAATACTTTAACGATATTTACACATTTCAGGAACACACAAAACGCGTTTCATCTACTAGATTTTCTTGGGACAAGCCACAGTCATCTAAATCCCTACAGAAATTTCTCCCTTATCTTATTGACCACTCCATTTACCAGCGATGAGCCTTGATCTCGATCTCACTTATGTAAGTTAATAATACAATTTCTAGTATATGAGATGAAGCATTTTAATTTCAAATCTTACTATGTTAATGGTTATGTATACTTATATTTATATAATGTATATTTCAGCTAAACGATGAGCATATTCAAATAATACTGTCACTGGCCAATTTGAATAAATACTCAACCAGTCATCAAAGAAGTAAGTGGCAATTTCTTGGTTATCATTTAACACGTCTATACCTAATAACAAGAGCATTTTTAGGGTTCCGTAGCCAAATGACTAAAAACGGAACTCTTATAGATTCGTCAAGTCTGTCTGTCCGTCCGTCCGCCTGTATGTCACACCATTTTTCTCCGAATCTATAAGCACTACACTTTTCAACTTTGTAAGAAATGTATTCTATGAACCGCTATTAGGTTTGACTAGTTGAAACAATAATAATATGCCTCCCCCCTTACTAATTTACTTACATTGGATTAAGTACAAATCTAAAGTACTCAAATACTAACAACAAATGACTGTATCAAAATATAAATTATCAGAGACATTCACAGCGCCATCTAGCCCTAAACTTAGCATTAGCCTGTAAATGGGATACGAAACATCGGATAAACATACTCAAAAAACAACAAAAATTATATACTTTTTTGGAAATACATTCTGCCTGGGATCGAGCCGGAACCGTTAAACCATTTTTTTCTTTTTTCTCTCGTGTTTTGTAATATCTGCTAGCAATAAAAGGATTTTTATTATTTATATATTTGCAGTTTGTCGTAAAAAAACATGGCAGCATGGTAAAGTACGCAGTGGGCATGATATGCTACCACAAGAAGTTCGACTACGTGGGCATCGTCCGCGGCTGGGACGAACGGTGCGACGGCCGGTGGGCCGACCGAATGGAGATGGAGCTCAGCTTGCAGTTCGGGATGGAGCAACCATTCTACTACATCGTGGCGGCCGACCAGTCCAACAGATACGTGGCTCAAGGTACCCTGACTGGATTCAAGTAGCTTAATCTAGATGAGTCTGGCTATATTTGGAGGGGGCCTTTACCATAGAGGGGCTCTTGCAGACTAAAACTGAATACATTACTAAAGGATTAAGTAAAAATCTAAACTACCCAAATACTAACAAAAAAAACTGTATTATAAATAAATATCCATAGACATTCACACAGCATCATCTAGCCCCAAACTAAGTCGATGCCTGTAATGTATACTAAACAACGGATAAACATAATTATATATACTTTTTTTGTAAATACATACATATTATACATATAGAACACCCAAACTAATACAGACACATGTTCATGCACACAAAATGTAGGTACTGCCCGGGGATCGAAGCCATCAAATATAACATTTATTATTACAATTAAACTACTTGACAGTAAGTGACAAAATTAATTCGTGTTCACATTTTCTTACAGAAAATCTGTCTGAGATTACAAGACCAACACGATTGTATCATTTGGAGGATGTTGTTGCGAGGGAGTTTACACACTTCGACGGTTTTGCGTACGTGCTGAACGATGAAAAAAGGTCCGAGTATCCCGACGAAGCGCCCATCACAGCGCTGTATCGCACTCGGTCGCATTACACACGTTGATTGTTGGAGATATTTAATCATGATTTATATGTTACACAAAACCTGTGTACAGGGTCATGACTATATCTATTGCCAATTGTGATTAAATTGTATTTAATCATGATTTATATGTTAATACACAAAACCTGTGTGTGTGTGTTTGATATGTATTGCCAAATTGTACCCAAAAGTAACATAGGTATATAAGACATTTTAATGATGATCTTGCACAAATGTTTTATGTGGCATTGCAGATTTAGGTTCTTTCTTTGTATAGGATTGTATATTGAAATGAAAGGCATTTAAATAACAGTGGGACTGATAATTTTATTGTCTGTACCTATCAAATCATCATACATAAACGTAACTAATTCAAAATTGAGTCTAAATTTGTTTACCAATAGACCGCTTTATTTTATATTTAGATGTCTTTCACAAATTTGAAAATGATCCAAAGTTATGATAATGTTAAAGCAATTTTAGCCGATTGCTGTAGATTAGGTATAATGTAGAGAAACTATATCTCTAAGCATAAATTACTATGTAATATAAAGTATCTTGGATATACTTTAAATACTATTTTTTTTTTACTTTAGATGGTGAGTAGCCAAATATAGAACCCATAGAAATAATATCAAAAGTCTAGCAACGCTATGTTAAATGAAATTTGTGTGTGGCAATTGGGGATAGCGGAGACCCCGCTCGTCACGTAACCCGCGCTCGCCTTAATACTCGAGTATAAGTGCGGCACGAGCCCATATCCATTGCGATTATCGATTTCAATCTTGCTCACGTTGTTGTTTGTTGCGTTTTATAATGACTTCATTAGCTTCCTCGTCACGTTTTATATAATATTAATAAATAAATATCCCCTGACATTTACACAGTGCCATCTAGTCTCAAACTTAGCATTGGGCCTGCAATATGGTTACAAAACAACGGATAAACATAATACGTTTTATTTGTAAAAACATACACATTATACATAGAAAACACCCAGACCAATTGGTAAAAACATACATGTTCGAATGTATGATAACGGGAATCGAACCCGGAACCCACTACATGAAAATTAATGAAGTAGTAATTGATTCGCAATCAACAATGTTTATAAGTGAAGTCATAAGTACTTTTACTACAATAGCCTGAACTGAAGAAGAAACATGATACGTTTTCATTTTACTTATAAAAAAAACCAATTTAATTAGTATTGCTCTTATTTCGTTGCATTGAAAAAAGTAACGATATGCAAACTTACTTCCTAGTATTTGATGGCACATAACTAAATAATTGACATCTTAACCTGTCGCATAATACGTAGGTACAATGCTGATAGTTGTATGTAGTACATGTGAAACAATTGTGATATGATGTATTGTTTGACCTGTATAGGTCGTGTGAATCTATAAGAATGTTATATTATAATGTAATTATACCAATTTATGTAATATTATATTAAAAGTTTATAATGTTGAAAACCATTCAAATCTGTCAATTTACATTACCTTCGGATCTATTCATAAAAATATCACATGCAAATAAATTCATATTATGTTTAATATGAAAAAATAGGTTTGTCTTAAATAAAAGTAGACTTAGGTTTTCCTTGTTACATAAGCTACCTGCTAAATTAGTCTTGTCCAAATCTGTCCAGCCATTTAAAATTGTTGTTTTGGTGTGTACCGTACATATGCATGCATAGAAAAAATGGATAGCGTGAGACATGTCTGAATATTTTGAATGTATAGATAATCAGTTTATTTTTAGTGTATACCTAAAGTAGTAGGTAAAATTAAACGACTAAGATGGTTTAAGCAAATTAGCATTCTGGAAGCATTTAGGAATTGAAATTTTACTGTTACTAAATTGACCCAATATGGCGAGTTAAAATACCTACGTAACTACCTATGTAGTAGTGACATTAAACCCAAATAAATCTAATAAGTGGGGCAGGATCGATAGTAAGAGTGGCTTGCTTCCCCTGTCTAATGCTTGAAATAGAACAGACATCCCGGTCTTCTTAAGAAGCCTCCACCAACGATCTTCCGCAAGTCGTGTGGCTCGTCGGTCCGGCGACACTAGAACTTGGTCAACCCTATTAATAGGTAAATAGTGAAGAGATCTATATGTTTTGGATAAATAAAAGATTAAAATCTGAATTAAATGTTTTATTCTTTGCAGTGCTCAGAAGTTGCTGACAATTTATAAGAAACGAGATCTTGTACATAAACAAATATTCCCAAGTGCAAGTTTCAAGCTAATTTACGTTTTTGGCGAAACAACACTCGCCGAGGCTCTTAGTTGTATTATATTCTTAATTTGCGGCTTATTTGTTAATTACAAGATTCCGCTTTCACAAAACTAACTAACATCTGACGATTGTTACATTCGAAAAAGTTACTTAAGTACATATTGATAGTGTCAAAATGTAAACTGTCGCTAAACTTGAGTATGCCAGTTGGATATACCATATATTATACCCAATGGGATCGTAGCTATTTTTTCCCAAATAGGTACTTGAGAAAATATTAGGATACAGTAACAAAATAGTTTAAGTCATTTTTCTAAACATAATTACAAAATATATGTATACAATATATTTGGCGATGGCATGACTTATAAACATTAATTTTATGAAAAATAACTTGAAAGTTTCTAGCGCAAGGGTACTATGGAAAACAACTAGCAAACCCCGAGGCATTTAAGCTATACGACACTTGCAGGTTGTTAAATATAGAAATCACTACATCCATTAAATCCTGAATGCTAAGTATACAGTGAATCACATTCACCACCAGTTGTTTTTGACACTTGTAGGACCTTGAGGATTTTATAAAAAATATGAAAGGGGCGTTTAAAGTAGTGATAATGGAATTGATGAACGCCAAATCACGTTTTTGTGTTTACCAGGAGGAGCCTCTAGGCAATAGTAGGACACAATGACCACGTATAAGTTTAAAATGTATGATTGTCCTGATCCTGATGTATTATTGACCACTTATTGTCCATGTGGTCAATAAGAACTATGACTCACTTATGTAGAATTTACAGAAGGCCGATTCCAATGGCTAAAAGGCAAAAAAATCTATACACCTGGTTCTTGAGAAGCTAGGAATGATAAAACACCATTTGCAAATAAAAATAAAGCTCTAATTTAGGGTAGGTAATACTATAAGCAGACAAGCAATAGTCGGTGTTTTCGTTCTACGGGAATGATTTATGTTAAGAAATTATTAATACAAGATAAACTATGAAGAAAATGATGTACGACTAAAATATTCATACAGTTTATGTTATCAGACAACATCCATCATAGCGGGCCATTGACTGAATACCCTAGAACATTTTTAAGCAAAAGCTAACTATGTAACACTTCAGATAAAACACAATATTAAATACCCATATGCAATTGAAGTAATAGGTAAAATGGACCTCAAACAATCCCCTACAGTCATCTAAAGACATCGTGCATAAAAGTAATTAAAAATGCTTTTACAGACTGACATTAATTAACCCACTACTAGTGATACTACCTATCTATATTTATTTAAAGTTTTGTATTAGGGATTATTAAATTTCTTTTATTCTAATTGTCCAACATAAAAATAACAAGTAAATGTGATTATTATTATGACTATGATGTAAACATACACTATCTTGCTAAATAATGTAATTGGCAGCAAATTATTTGTTTCATCGCATACAAAAAAATACATTTAATCGTTAAATCATGTACTACAAAACCCATCTGTAGAGTTCGAGATCAAAGATAATATGCGCGCAACGTGAAAGAGAACACAAAATTCCTTAGAGTGAGAGAGATTTGTGTCATTGAGCAGTTTTGCCTACTCTAAAATCTCACTCAAATTTATAGTTAAAAAGCAACCTTAAAGTAACTTAATTAAGTATGTTTCGATATTTCATTCATCACTAAAATTTACAGTTTAAAGAAACTAATTGTTATAATTAAGCAAAACTATAAATGTAAAGGTCGGAACTTAAGCTTGCTTGTGTTGAGTACAGTTGACATTTGGATCACGTTTGGTTATATAATGAGAAAAAAATGACATATTTAACTGTATGTCAGCGATTGAGGTACACCATTTACAGTCTTTGATTTGAGGACTCCATTCTCGTACGACATGACCGTCTCGCGACCATTTTCCGTGACCCTGCGAAAAAGGTTGTGATTATTAGTAGTGGTTATTAAAAAAAAAATTGTGGATCAATTAAGTTGTTCATAATTTCTGGGACCCTATCCCAGAATACTCCTGATTAGGACCAAGCACACTTGTCCGAGTTGCATATTACCGAATAGCGAACGAGAACGGCAATATTCTTTGCACTAGCCGGCAAGTTATAGTGGTTAACCATAACAGTGACATTAAAGCTGTAATTGGTCTGAATATTTAGGCCTTTTCACTCGACTAGTCCCTTTTGCATCGGAAAGTAGCCAGAGAACTGGAGCTAACCTCACTCCACCAAGATGTTAGCCTAAAAGGCATTTCGAGGGACACCGGTGTACTGTCATTGTCCACGAAAAGACCACAGTAAAAACGAGTACGAATTAAAAACTTCTTTAGAGAGAACCTTCTTAAAGAGCTTGTATTGAAGTATTATTGCTTGTATTGGTGATGCATTGCAAATTCTGTGGAGAGTTAGATAATTAGTGCGCAATGTATAAGTCAAAAAGACAAGTAAAATTAATTGATACTATTGACTTGATGCCTTCATATTTTTTTTATGGGTGAGTAAAAGAAGATGAATTAGTTTATATAATGAATGTTTGAGCATGTGCCCAAAATACAATTTTGTGAACAGATTTATTATTTCTCAAAAAAAATATATAGAATGCACTTCCAAGGGACCCTGGAGAGCACAGGTACATATATTGCCCAGTTGTCCACTTCACTGTACTCCATCAAGTCATTATTATCATTATTTGGGGGCTATTCAGGATCTTACAGACTTGTAAACCTCGACCTAAAAGATCTTTTGTGACTCACTCCTCTTTTTGAGTTCGTCCAAAACTTGGGCACATTTCAGGAAACGTCAACCCTTTGGTTGACGTTTCATGGAAATCAAACTTACTTTTTGGTAATGATCTTCTTGCCGTTGACAATGCGCGAGGTGGTAGTGGTGCTCCTCATGTTGGCGCTGCCGGGCCCCGCCAGCGAACTGTTGAACGTGGAGAAGGACGTGAACGTGTTCCCGTTGGCATGCGCGAATATGTCGTCCAGCCCTGCATGCCAACCCGAAGGGTTGAACAGCGTCGACGTAAGCGACGTGCTCGGGTGGTGGCCCGCGCCGTGCCGGTGCCCGTGCCCGTGCCCATTTATCTCTGAACACACCAACATCACAATATAAGACACAAAAACGTTATTCTATAAATGGTTTATTACTCTCATATTAAGGTTTGAGACTAAGAATTTATTTCTCAAAAGAATACAATGTGACAATAGTGAAATAATGTGTGAATAGCGAAGTGATTCAAAAGTTGTGCGTGAAGTCGTTCAATCCGCACTGGGCCCGCGTAGACGACTAAGGACTAATCACCCTATCGTACCCCTCGGTGGGGACGTTTAATGAGCTGATGATGATGAATAGTAAATATAATCATATTTCACTAGACGGGTAGGTATGGGTTCGATTTATCATCATCAGCTCTTTAAACGAGCCCCACCGAGAGGCACGAGCCAACCCGTATAGGGTGTATAGGCCTTAGTCGTCCACGGCCCAGTGCGGATTGGACGACTTCACGCACAACCTTTGAATCACTTCGCAGTGTGCGCAGGTTGCCACACGATGTTTTCCTTTACCGTAAGAGCGTCAGATAACGTGCATATATTTAACGAAAATTCGAAAAAACATTGGTACGCGGTGGGATTTGAACCTCAGCCCTCCCGGTAGGCGGGCGACAGTCCACACCATTGAGCCACTGACGCTCTCATTACAATATTAGACACGTAAACAATGTTATACTATAAATGGTTTATGGCTCTCATATTAAGGTTTGAAGGTTTAGCTTTCAGAATTTATTTCAAAAAATAATACAATGTGACAATTGTACATATTATCATATTTCGCTAGACGGGTAGGTAGGAGTACGATTACAAAAATATAATTTCCAAAAAATAAATTATATAGTATCATTGGTATAGTGATTTTGGGACAGGCGACTTCTTTTCTATTTTAGGCAGGAAGATCAGTCATGACATGAGGGCTATAAATAAATTATTTAATGGTTTTCAGACATATGAACTATTTTTTCTTGTCCTATTTTAAAAAAAAACTGTCAATAGCCTTTACCTGCTAATGGCAGGTATATCTATGACATTAAATGGCTAGTTATAGATTTATTTATCAAGTAAGATTGTTTTTTCTTTGGAGCGGGTAATCTGTTAACACGCACTGGCCAGCGTCAGGTTGCCATAATATAAAACAAATTACATTGACGACCCATTTGGTGTAGCGGTTGAGACGTCGGCTGCTACACCAAGGATTCCGGGTTCGAACCCCGGGCAGTACAAACGCATGTCAGTTTGTAATGGTTTTGGTGTTTTCTATTTATAATATTAATGTATTTACAAAAAATTAAATATAAGTATGTTTATCCATTGTTTAGTACCCATCATACAGGCTTCACGCTTAACTTGGAGCTAGATAGTGCTGTGTGAATGTCAGTGGATATTTCTTTATAATTATATGAAGTACATAAACTTTAAGCCTTAAGTAAAACGTACCGGCAAACAGACCACCGAAAGTAGATGCACCGAAGAATTCTCTAAACACTTCTTCGGGGTCTCGGAATGTGAACGGGAAGCTGGCGTATCCGAAGTCGTAATCGTCCTCCGCGGCTGATCGTCGTCCTCTACTGTTGTTTAAGCCTTCTTTGCCATACTGATCGTACATTCGCCGCTTCCGTTCTAAGGAGGAACAAAAGATATAAACTTGAAACAACTAGAGCAAAGGTAAAAAAAAAAGACCCATTCTCTTGGATTAACATAACGCAATCCGAGCGTGCCACGCTTATTAATAGAATAATTGGGATAAAACAATAATGAGACATATCCTATTTTCAATCAACAGCAATATTGAAATAAGATTAACAGGACCCAACTATTAAAAAATAATCTTATGAATAAACCCCAAATATATGGCTGTGGTAGGTAGTAGAAAGACACAAGTATTAATATTATAAATAAATTAGCAATTTGCAATGATGCTTTTTCATATAAAGAATCTATTATTAAACTACAAGTTTTACTTTTAATGTTATTTTATTAGCCAAATGCCTAGCGTTAATTGTTCACACGTAACTCGTTTGTTAGTAATATAATTGTTAATGTTAGTCATTCAATAGCTGGTTTATGAATATTATCATGTTTCTTATATGAATACAGAAATAATTTTTTAACATTCCTAACATAATCCCAGCTCCAAAATTCACTATTACTTACAGCTTATCGTTACCTCATGGTAAATATAAAGCTAATCATAAAATAATTCATAAGAGCTCTTTTAATTTTTATAAAAAAAATATAGATCAAATTCAATACACAAATTCTCCTCTATAAAATAGAAAATATACCTAGGTACCAATGTGAACTTGACTATGATTTTAAACTATCAATACAAGCAAATACGCGAGATCTACATTTGACAAAATTTTATGTACACTCAAACTGATAATATTCATAACGTAAATCACAACAGGACGGCTACCAAAAAAGCGGTGGAATGGTGTCTCTCCAAAAAAACCCTTGAAGCTAAAGTGTCGGTGCCCATTAACTCCATTCTTGCTTTGATATCTGTGACCATGGTGGCTGGATCCCTTTGCGTCATATACCTTCCGCTTGGTCTCTACCCAACAATAAAATTAATTTTAAAACATTTGTCAATGCCTATTTAAGTGTAGGACAAGGAGAATGATTAGTTTTTAGCATAGTGCATTATATTTGCTAGCTTTGTATATACTAATAAAGGCAAAATGAAATGTGGAAAATTACATTAACCAGTACATTTTGTATTACAAGCTGCTAAAATATTACATGCATTGCATTTATATAATTTAAGAACTTTAACTCATACATGGATCTTATATTATGTCATTTTATGTCATTGTCATAACTACCAATTACTGAGAAAACTGAATACCGATAAAACATTACGACAGAGGGAACTTGGATTCGTAGGCAAGCCCGCTGTTATACTATTATTTGATACTGATAGTTCAGTTAATTTATATTGATGATACATAGTATCAATAGTTGTTTAAGTCACTTTTGTTGATATTAGTTACAATTAAAGTCGCACATCTCCCGTCCATTGTGCAACTAGGCTGAAACATATTCAGCTCCTACAGAGACCATCGTAAAAAGAAATAATGTCGACTCCTTACAATGAAAAATCTACTAAAATTAACTTCTAATGGTATCAACATTTTTAATTAAATATATTTTTTTCGTCTCACTCGAAAATTCGATGAATTCCAACCAGTCGAGCAGGCCGGGTTTTGGAAGGATTTCAGCACAGTGGACCATATACATACATTAAGGCAAATTATTCAGAAACCAGAGGAGTACAACCAACTTCTGTGCCTAGCGTATGTGGACTACGAAAAAGCCTTTGACACAATAGAGACCTGGGCTGTTCTGCAGGCTTTGCAGAGATGCCTCATCGATTGGCGGTATGTTCACGTGTTGAAATCGTTGTATAAGGCCGCAACAATGACTGTCCAAGTACATCAGCAGTGCACAAGACCAATCCAATTGCAGCGGTAGGTAAGACAGGGAGATGTGATATCTCCCAAACTTTTCACCAATGCATTGGAGGATGTCTTCAAGACGCTTGATTTGAATGGAAAAGGCATTAATGTAAACGGCCAGCATATTTTACACCTGCGATTCGCGGATGACATTGTTATTATAGCAGTATCTGCAAAATTTGGAGGATATGCTGAACAGCCAAAATAACTCTTCAAGACAGGTGGGTCTCGGGATGAACTTAGAGAAAACCAAAATTATGCACAATGATCATATTTCCCCGAGACCTGTAGTCATAAATGGCGCTCCGACTGAAGTTGTGAAAGAATACGTGTATCTTAGCCAAATCATACAACTGGGCCGAAACAACTTCGATAAGGAAGCCAACAGAAGAGTCTGGGCTGGGCAGCATATGGGAAGCTGCGTCATATTTTTGAGTCGTCAATCCCGCAGTCCTTGAAGCAGAGGGTATTCAACCAGTGCGTTCTTCCGGTGATGACATATGGAGCCGAAACTTGGACATTCACCGTAGGGCTGGTTCACAAGTTCAAAAGTCGCTCAGCGTGCTATGGAGAGGGCAATGCTCGGGATCTCATTGGCGGATAAAATTCGTAATGAAGATATTCGCCGGAGAAGCAAGGTTATCGACATTGGTTGGAGAATAAGCACGCTGAAGTGGAAGTGGGCCGGTCATGTCCCCAGACGTTCAGATGGTCGATGGAGCCAAACGTGTTGGCGTGGCGACCTCGCTTAGGCAGGCGCAGCGTGGGACGTCCGGCTGCCCGTTGGACCGACGATTTGAGGAGGGTAGCTGGTGGAAGTTGGATGCAGGCTGCTCAGGACCGGGATGGTTGGCGCTTATTGTGGGAGGCCTATGTTTAGCAGTGGACGATGGTGGGCTTATTGATTGATAGATATTTTTTTAAAGTTTCTCTCAGCACCTATCACAAAAGCGATTGTATTCAATAACTGTCTGCTTTGCCCTATATTCAACTTTAACTATATGAGTAAACAACTCCTTTTATTTATTATTTTGAACATTGCTACATAAGATTATGGATTATTTTTTCATTGAGACCGATGTAATCATTTGTTTTCACAGTTACACAATACTTAGTAATGACTTCACTTCGACGCAACTCCAACGAGGGATTATACCTATTGCTAATCGTTTTGAAGTTATTTTACAGACAATAATACATTTTATTCTAAAATGTATGGGAATTCGTTGTGCGGGGAGCAAGTTGGCGAAATATACATTCTGTGATTTTGACTATATTATGTACTCTTTAAATTCTTGACTTTTTTACATTACATCGAAAAGGATATAAAATTATACGACTGTAAGAGAATGTGTAAAAGTCATATTAATATTTCATGGAGAAGAATTAAATATTGTTTATTGTATTTTTAATAAAATTAAAAAACTATACAAGTTTTTAATTAAAAAATACAACCGCCGTATATAAAATCCATCAGATTGAAACTGCATTACCTACCAATTTCTGACAATCAGCAACTTCGATCATAGAAACCAGCAATCGCAGTTGATCAAAATGGTGTCAAGATCAGAAACTATCAAATCTCATGAACTTTAATAATGAATTTTGTTTTTTAATATTCCAAAACTAACGTGGTAATTGACTTTAAGAGAAATGATTAGTTGTCATTAGGGCGTGAACGTCAGCCTTAATTCAAGTAAAGTCTTATGAAGGGTAAGTCCAGCACAAATTGTGTGGTTGATATGAAGATAAAGTAACTGACTTTTCAGTTGTATCGATATTAAGTTACATCAAGGTTCTAAAATTAGGGTTACGAAAAGAGAAATCAAGAATTTAGCAATTTTTTGTTGCTACAAATCAAACTTAGCATTTAGTGGTTTTACTAGATGGTAGACTCGGCACTGAGTCGTCTAGGGTAGGTACCACCGGAGTGCCAGATATCGTCCTGTAAAATAGGAGTGTTTTCCACTTCTGTGTTTCAGGATGCGGCCACTGTACGGGCACTGGCCTAACATCTGTCGTCACGAGTGACGGGTGTAGGGCAGTGTTGATGAAAAATAATCCATAACCATCCTATATATGATATTAAAAATTGGTCACAGATACTTAGGCCCTTGTTATGACACTGAACATAACATATCAAATGATACCACTAAGCCTGCTAAATCGATCCCATGTTTAATTACTAAGGTAACTTCAGTAAAATAAAACTAGTTTCATACTATATTCATTAGTTGTCTATGACATAATTGTGTTGAGAAATAAATAATAAGATATATTATAAGATTAATGTGAATTATATTATTTACAAAAAGTAAAGTATCTACAGTACAAATTGTGGTAACGCTTTCGCAACTCGTATTAATATTTGATGTATAAAATGTTTATATGTTATTTCTTTCTAACAATATTATTAAGGTAGATATCATAAAATGCACATTAGTGCATCTTTGTTCCAGTTATAATAACTCAGTCAGTACCTATGTCTAAACATTACTGTAGTAGGTACTGCAATGCATACATGTTTGGTTAATTCAGTGGTTCATCCCATACACTTTTGTCTCATTGGGACGAAACACAGGTGTTTATTTGTGGTAGTATTTTTTTATTGTTTTCAGCACTTTTACATTATATTTGCAATGAACTATAGCTAAAATATGTGATCAAAACGTAAGTATTTCTATTTTTGAAATGAATCCATTTTTTTTATCTTACAGTCAATATTACAGTATAAACTTTAATTTTGACTTAAGTCTAAAATCATGTTTATTGTTTATATTTACTTTTATTTAATTGAGATGCGGACGGTACTAAATTTTATTATGTTAATAGTAAAATAAATTAAATAGGACGACGAGGAATCCAGACAGTTTTTTTTTTAAATTCCGTTATTAGTTCCAATGCACAATGGGACGAATGTATTGTGGAAGGAACCACTAAACTAGTCACATGAGCAATGCACTGTTCTACTGTTTATATAAAACTAATACCTACCTCATCAGTTACTTAATCACGTTTATTGTTATTTCACAACATATAAAATTTTTGCATATAACCTTAGATAAAAACACTATATTAAATAGTAAATCTGAAACATGAATAAGGAAATATATAATTTAGACTAGGTTCCTAGTATTTGTTGGCATAATTTCATTTGTAGTTTCTTAAACATTATGGTGGTATAATTATAATGCATTTATTAAAGAATAATAGGTAACATACCGTCAGAAAGAACCTCGTATGCCTCTGATATCTCCTTGAACCTTCTGTTAGCTTCATCAGCATTGTCAGGATTCTTGTCAGGATGCCATTTTAAAGCAAGTTTTCTATACCTAAAATATAAATATACAATAAAATTTTAATTTCCTGCAATATCCTCAATTATATAATAATATTAGTATAGTATACTATTCTCGATACATATATTTTTAAGTGTATTAATGGTCAATAACTCGCAGGGATACCTGTCCCTGCAATCAATACACATTCTATTCTATTTCCGAGATAAGGCAAGGAGGTAGTGAAGCAGACACCTGCTTTAAAAAATTGGACCCCTGTATATTTTTGCCCTCATTGTCATAATAGAGCGTCGGTGGCTCAATGGTGTGCCCTTCTATCGGGAGGAGTGAGGTCCAATTCCCGCCACGTAAGTGTATTTCGAATTTTCGAAAAAATATATATATGCTATCCAACGCTCTTACAATTAAGGAAAACATCGTGAGAAAACCTGCGTACGCCAGCGAAGTGATTCAATTTTGACACAATGCAGATGAAAACTTTTGCTAGTCCTAATTCCCAAAAAACTATTAAATATTAAAAGAGTGTAATTCAATAATTTGTTTTTCTAATAGTGACCTATTGATACTATTACGGAAAGAACTGTTATTTTATTATTATTTGTAGAGGACAGTAAGGACGCTCACCTCATTAGGTGTTCTCTGTCATGGTCAGGCATATCACTTACCATTTTAAGTGATACGCCTGACCATGACAGAGAAGCATTAATGGAAATCAATCACTGATAGCTATTATTCTTCATAAATGCCGCCTGCACACATCACCCAAGACAACTGATGTTAGGTCTCATATACACATTAATTTTACTAGCTATGTACAGTGCCCTCATCCCAAAACACAGAAGTGCAAAACATTATTACACAGGAAAATGTGGTCAATGAGAAAGACCTCATCAATATTTTTTTTATTTTTTTCCTTCAAAATGTTTGATTATGCTCACACAAAAGAGTACATATAATAAACTTACGCTTTTTTTATTTCTGTGTCTGTAGCACGACCCGAGTAACACCTATAACCCTGTAATAGTACCACATGGCTTGCTTCCCTCTAGGGGTTGGAGATCTGAAATCAGCATAAAATCCATCAATAAATTAAAAAATCATTTCAAAAATATGTTTAACATTATATAACCTAATTATTCCCATTAAACTAATGTTGTTATCTAAATAAGTTTCCAATAATTATACAACCAACAGTGTGTCAGTAACATTATGAAATTTTTTGTTTTCAATTATTTTATATAGAATACCTATGACACTTATTTGTACACTGCACAAGGTACTATTTTAATGAGTTATTTTCTTATAATTTGGTTCTTTTCATTTCAAAGAACAGGGATCAGTAATGTTTGCTTTTAAGTCACTACAAAAATCATACCACCATCTTGATTGTTTTTTTTCAGTGTCATTAATTGATTCATTCATGCCAGTTAGAAAAAAAGGATTCAAGTGTGTAAAACGAATTCTAGACATATTATTATGTTTCACACACAGTGATATCTATTTAAGTTCATACTTTTTCTTTTCATTTGAAAGTTATGTATTTCATTCATTATATTCATAAATTGAGAAATTTTATTTGCATAAACTATTGAAGTGACTCTGCAATTGTGATAAAGTTCAATCTAAAGTCATGGATGTGTTAAAAAATACAGACTAGAGTCTCACTGACAACAAAAGTGTATCACAATTCGGCCAGTGTTTTAGTATGGCAAAGCAACAAATATAAAATACATTTGGCTTGTATCTGTCAACATAGCCAAGAACAAAACTGAAAAGAACATGTCTTGCATAGTGCTGGTGCAAGAACCAAAGAGATCAAAAGAAAAATCTAAGAATTACTTTTCATAAAGGTAATTAAATATTTAATATACCAAAAATATCAGAAAATTATTTCTCAAAATGTCAAACACAGCAGCTGTCATTTTGGGGACACATTTTATAAATAAAAAACCACCATCCATATTTTTACAATGTCCATGTCTACAGTTTATCATGTTAACAATAGCAAAGCAAACAAATGTCATATAAAATTAAATAAGTTCTGATTCCCTCTCTTTGACATTTGAATTTCTTATTTAAATACAATTGCCATCTTTAATGCCCTTATTATTGTTATTAGAACATAAATATATTGACTTGGTTTTTGAACAATAGTGAAACCATCCTTACAATAAAAACATATTTTTAGTAATTTTGGGATTTCAATTTGTAGATTGACAGTTTTGGTGATTCATTCCTATGAAAAATAGAATTCAATCACTTAATTAGTAAAACTAAAACATTTCAATATATTTTTGACATGTCAACCTAAATAATTAAGATCACACAGCTATAATACGATCACTTCTATGAAACATAATTATAACTTCATATCTTTTGTTGTTTTAAGAAACATTATCTTTGTAAAGTCAGTGTATTTATTTAATTTTATAAGTAGAAGCTCACAATAGACTGGTTGAAATATCTTTTAAACAATAATCAATCATTATGAACTTGTTTGATAATAAATGCATGTTTTGCAAAGTGAGAATTTGTTACTGCTAAGTGTTAAAACTTATTTTTTATCTTCATAAAGTCGTCCTACCTTACACCTACGCAGAAACACAATACCAATGATTTTACATTGAAATGCAAATACGACACGGCATATTGCAACGGCTTCTCTTTAGAACACCTGTTTCGTAATGACTTAATTACCTAGGTAGTGTTAGCTCTGTTTCTCGATTCCTGTAATAGTTGGGCACGAACCTTAAAATAACATTGGCTCTTCCGTTGAATTTCGCAGACGCCAACCCCCGGATTCAAATATGTTTCTCGGTGCACGGTTAGCGTCCCAATTACACTTTAAACTAAAATTTCTTGATTTTGTATCGAACGGTGATCACAGGGACACTATCACGTTTGTATTGAGCACACACATGCACGAAACGGATGACTGATCTTATCCAATGACACTTCGACTGTACATACAATAATTCTATTTTATTCGTATCACCACCTATTCATGAAAAACAATGTAGTAAATGTGTATGAATCCCTAAAAAAATCAATCAAACATGGCTCCGCTACTAAAGATCTGTAAAATATAGACACGATAGACAAAGCAGCATTATAGTTTAACATTTCACTAACACACTATGGATACCTATTTCATTAATGCGCGCGACATAGATTCGACGACATGACTGTCGGACTGACAGCTAAAGCTTCCAGGGTTGCCAACCCCAAAAAGAAATTCCTTGTACATATTATGCAGTCAAAAATCTCGTATTTTGAATTTCAAACCTCGTACATTAAAAAAAAATCTTATTGCATTAAAAACACTTAAATCAAAATAAAGGCTTTTTAAATAATCGACTTAGGAAATGTGACATAATAAAATAAACATTTGCAAGCTTCATACCACAAAAAACATTACTTTGTACAAAAAAGTATTAATTATTTTTACTTAAGTAAAATTAGAAACTTTTGTCATTCGGGGGTTTCCCGGTGGAAGACAACTCAACCATGGTTATAGACGATTTTTGCGGAGAGTAAAATGTTTTAATCGGGGTTCGTGGTTGACGACATACATGAACATAAGATATCGCCTTAGTGCGACTAATGGATTTTTTTGGTATAGAAAGTCCAAGTTCTGGTAGTTGTCACTAGTTATTGAGCTAAGCATGGTCATTTTATAAAATCTCATGCATAATAATGGTACGAGGTTGAATGTGTCCGTAACGAAGACCACAAATCTCGTATTTGTACGAGGAATCTCAATACGTTTGGCAACCCTGCCTGAGAAAGACGGCGGACAGCCATGACAAAAGCGGTAAACGAACGGTGATTGGGTAGATTAATTCTGAAGTCTTTTTCTATTACTTGGCAACGAAAATGTGTTTAAACAGCCTATCCTAAGTAGCCTAGTATTTTTTAAAGGCTTTTCTTTCAGCTTCCAGACCTCCCTCGCACTACTAAGTCCTTATTTTGTCTAATCTCTATTCCTCCATAAGCAAAGTCTTAAAATCGTCTGTGGTGCAACCTCTGAACCTTATATTTTTAAATCGTTTGAGCCTCGAAATGAGCTTTACTATGTGACCTTCATGACAATAATCGGGAATACATGACAGCTTCCTTTTAGTTTAGCTCTTATAAAACCATAACCGACTGCATCCAATCATACTTTAAGCTTGATGAGCCTTTTAAGATGCTGAGTCGGAAGACTGCGTTTTGTTGACACGTTTTAAAAGGTATTTACCTACCTATATTTTAGATATTATCTGGATAGTACCTTAGCAGGCCATCAACCACATCATACCACTGTCTCACAATTTGTTAGTACTACTTCCTAAGGAATTTTCATTAGTTTTGTTCGTCATCATTGGAGACGCTCATTATGTTATAGACCATGAGTCGATACATGAGGATTTTAATAAAATATTTCAGAAATTTATAAAATACTGTTCACAGGCCCGCATGTGCCATATTAGAAAGTTCCATTGATTTACAAAAAATAGTAGGTATGTACCTACCTACTGATTTTCTCTACGAACTACCTCTACTAGTACGTTTGAACTAAGATTTCAAATGGTGCGGCATGCTTAAACCGTAAAACGAACCTTGACCATTGAGTTACCTAATAAACAAATAATTATATTATCATACACACACTTGGTCAAAATAAATTAGACAAACTTGCCCAAGATTGCTAGACGTTTCGAACATCTGACATAAGCCGTTCTCCCATAAAACAATTATAGGTTGGTATTAATGTCTACGGTATTAAGTAAAAGTTTGAATGTATTTATTTTACATAAACTAATTGACATTATGTTTAAAATAAACAACTGTGAAATGGGCTTATCCGCTTAGGTAGCAGTCCGTACAAATGTTTCTGGAGTGAAATCACAAACGTATGGGCACTCGGCCCTAATTTTCACCACGAGTGAACGATGTTTATAAAACTATTAAAATTTTATAAAGAACGACTGTAGCATTTTTGATGAAATTACAGGTAGGTATTTCAAATTAGGGTTCCGTTTCCAAATGGCAAAACACGGGCCCCATATTTAATTTTATGTTACTTGCTGCTGCGGAACCTTCCTTCACGGGAGTGTCCGACTCGCACTTGGCCATTTTTTAAAATTGGCAACATGTAGGCAACTTTTTATCCCATTGACTCGTGCCGAAGGAAATTGTCAAGATGAAACTATTTAAAACCCTAATTAGACGAGAATATATGCGCCATAAAATTTAGAAAAAGCTGTTTACAAAAACGAACATTAAACTTTCATAGGATACCGTAAGTAAGTAAATTCCGTATCCAAATGGCAAAAAACGGAACCCTTATAGATTCGTCAAGTCTGTCTGTCTGTCCGTCCGTCCGTATGTCACACCCTTTTTTCTCCGAAACTATAACCACTACACTATTCAAACTTTGTAAGTATATGTCATCTGGGAACCGCTATTGGGTTTTAATAAGAAACTTGAAAACAATTAATATATTTTGGGGTTACCCATACATTGAACTGAAACTCAAACATTTTTTTTGGCGTACCCTCACGTGTGTCGTATCAATGTGTAGATCTTGAAAAGTGATATTGAGGTTTCTAATATATTTTTTTTATAAATTGAATAGTTTGCGCGAGAGACACATCCAAAGTTAAAAAAGTGTACCCCCCCAACCCCCTCTAAAATATGGGGTTGATAAAATCGAAAAAAATATATGATGTACATGACTATAAAATCTAACAACGAAATTTAGTTTGAACGATTTCTGGTGTGTAGTTTTTTTATACGTCATAAGCGGTAAACCACTATTTTTCATATTAAAGCTGTAGTAGGTGTCTTAAGTAAATATTTTTTTATTTTATGTTACTTGCTGCTGCGGAACCCTTCACGGGCGAGTCCGACTCGCGCTTGGCCAAATTTTTATGATACCTACCACCTATAACCACCTACGTCCTACCTACAAATAAGACGTTTGAAATCTACAATATGTCGTTCAATACCTATAGATAGTGTTTCCTTTTCATGCTTATTACCTAGATACCTTAACGCTTCTTCAATAAAATATATGTATGTGTAATATATGAATCAGAATCAAAATCTATTCAATAGACAGTTAGATATCAATGTCAAATGAAGCTACCACTAGATATGAACATATAATTGAACTCTTATCTAGGTTCCTGTGCTACACGGATAACCGTGTTAGCACTTTCACCGGCAAAATTGTGCTGCCTGTCTATCCATCATCGCCATGTCTATTAAGTGCTTGAGCGATAGTTTACTCAATCTGACTTATTATATATA
>PQWD01008182.1:0-121294 GCA_019425675.1 Leucinodes orbonalis
TACTAGACGTAATTATTATTAAAAGGTTATTATTCAAAGGTTCTCAAATTGGGGCCTGAAAATGCGGCGAAATGGATCCTGTAAGGGATGGTACGGCAGTGTTTGCTTCGCGCTCGACTTGGCGGGGGCACTGCCGTGCCCCCAGATAGTTAGGTCAATACAGAAGTAGAAAATAGGTGAAATCTTTTCATAGCCATGCGGAATGAGAAGGTTTGTCCTTCAGTGTAATGTTAGGCTGATGGTGATAGTCGGTGTAGTACTCTTTATTACCAAATAAAGAGTACTACGACGACCATCACCAGCTGACATATACTTTGATAAATATACCAATATTTATCAAAGTATATGTTAGCTAGTGGTAGAATAATTAAGTTATATAAAAAAGAACAAGTATCGTTTCAAATATTATATACGACGCACGTAGCGTTCACGTCATGCGGCGAGGCGTGCCGCTCGTCCCCGCCTGCCACCAATTAACTAATATACTTCATTTGTCCGCACTTTCATTTAGGACTCCCTTTTACAGTATATCAAAGTATCTTCTACTCTCATTAGGTGCTTGGAAATAGGAAATGTAGGTAGGAGGAGCGGAACATTTGTTAGATTAATGTTTTTCCTGGTTGATAAATTGACCACTCCACGTTCATTATTACGGCGCGTGTATGCCTTTATTCAATTACAAAGAAAATTACTGAAATATTTATGAGTATTTGTACAAAATATTTATGGCAGACCTGAGGGGTCGCATATTTCCCAAGACTTTTATATCCACACAAAAATATATGTATGACTGACGTAAAAAGACATTTGCAGTCATACATTAAGCGGTGAATCTTTTGGAACATTTGAAACGACGGCACGCAGGCCGCGTCGACGCTCGTAAAAAACGCATCAATCTCAGCGCGCGATCAATCACCGCGCCAGGCCCGCTCCCCCCCCCCCCTGCCGAGTGTGTGCCCACTAAACTGTCCAGCTAGCCGTAGCTGGGAATAGTAAACTTAAACGTAACTTTAAAAGGGTTTAGCCTTGACTTTACTCTTGACGGCCATTTGGTGTAATGGTTGAGACGTCGGCTACTACACCAAGGTTTCCGGGTTCGATCCCCGTGCACTACAAAGAAGTAATTTTTCTATTGACAATGTATTTTTAATTATCAGTATTTCACTTTTATTTAAAAATGAAATATTTACAATTTAAGTTATGTTTATTTGTTAATAGTCTAGGAACTATGCTATCACTTACTGGTGTATTTCACTACGCATAGTGCCTGGAATCACCCTTTCAAAGTAAACCCTATGACGTTTAAAGTTCATCCTTATAACACCAACACTGTTTAATAGCATCACAAGCTTCATTTTTATATTAAGGCCAGCCCCGTTTTGTATATCGAATGGTTTTTTTTTCATCGTCGAAATGTGTATCAATCAGTGAGCTGCACGCGGTGACCGCACTCTGTGCTTGTGACTCAAAATGATTACGCTTCCGGGCCTGTAGCACGCGATAACAAACCGGTACGGATGCGCGGGACAATGCCTCTGCGATGAACAAGTGTTTACCTGGTTTATAAACTAATTGCTTGTGGTCCGCTTCTACAACAGCATCATTCCTGCAACGCCAATGCGTTCTGGAGGTTCTAGGCTGAGATATGTGAATCATCAGGCTTTATGCTCTCACCACTAATTTTATGCCATTAATATTTAATTTCAGTTCACTAACCTAAAATATCAACTGCGCCATGTCAAAGATGGGCAGGTCAATCAAAGATGAGTTGCAAGCATAGACTGAACTTTATTTAAAATCATTTCTTACCTTCAATATACTGACATACTATTTTCGTTGAGACTAATCGTGGGGAGGTTTGTCTCTAATTGTAAATAGTAAAACAAATAAATTTAGCAGTGTCCGGTGTCAGCAAATTCTTACTGTGTAATAAATCATTGTCGGTACAGGAATATATATGTTCATATTGCAAAGATCATTAATTAATTAGGATAAACGTGGGCCCCAGCACACGTCCCTGTAGAACTCCATAATTAATTGCTGCGTCTTTGCTCTTTTATTTGGGTTGCCCCACTTGTGTAAAACCTTCTATGAAAGATAACTATCAGCTATAAACAGTGCAGCCTCTATAATCTGGGGGCACGGCAGTGCCCCCGCCAAGTCGAGCGCGAAGCAAACACTGCCGTACCATCCTTTACAGGATCCATTTCGCCGCATTTTCAGGCCCCGATTTGAGAACCTTTGGATAATACCAGAGCGCTGAAATTTTCGTCATCTAATAAGATATAATAACTTACTTTAAATCCAAAATTTCAAGTCTGTAGGTCATTTAGTTCCGACGTTAAGCGAAAGCAAAGTTTCGCATTTTCGACAGACACTCACTCACTCACTCACTCATGATCATCAAAATAGAACTAGTACTCCCTTAACTCAGAAAGCTGATATCGGTCAAAGTTAGGGTTTAATGGTACATAAAGGGAAACTATGAAAACTTCGAAAATCGAAGATCTGGAGTACCTGGTGACCCTGCTTAGATAACAAAATCATCAAAATAGAACTAGTACTTTCCCATTAACTTCACAGAGCTGAAATTTGGTACAGAGTCAGGTTTATGGTCACATAAAGGGAAAACTATAATAACTTGGATAATCGAAGATCTGGAGTACCTGGTGACCCTGCTTAGATAGCAAAAGAGCCCAGCCAAACTATAAGAGATTGACATACCGCCTTTAAATATATATTAACATGGTGGGCCGCTTCATCCATGTCAAAAATCGGGGGGCACGGTAGTGCCCCGCCAAGTCGAGCGCGCTAGACCAATACAAACAGACATGTTGGTGCACACAAATATTTGTAGGTACTGCCCGGGATCGAACCCGGAACCCTTGGTGTAGTAGCCGACGTTTCAACCATTACCACCCAATGGGTCGTCTAATATTCCTTTCAAGTTTCTACAAAAGAAGTGAAATCCCACCAAAAACATTCTGTAAAAAATCTAGCCAAGTCTCGATGGAGCTGCTTGATTATCTCTAAAAAGTAATGAAATCAAGACAAGACGTGCCAAGTCTAAGGTTCCTTACTGCAATTAATTTATATTATGGTTAATGTTGTGTGACTTGGCCGTTGAACATTCTTTATACGTTAGTGGCTTTATCAAGCCTACAATCGATGGGCTATTGAATCACCGTTTTCCAAGTGGCAAATTTGTACCGTCAATGGGTAGCGGTTCAGGCGACAGATTGGTGCAATGGTGTCATGAAGCACCTAGTTTAGTATCCTTGTGTACTCTTCAACGGCCAAGTCACACAACATTAACCATAATAATTAATTAATTGCAGTAAGGAACCTTAGACTTGGCACGTCTTTGTCTTGATTTCATTACTTTTTAGAGATAATCAAGCAGCTCCATCGAGACTTGGCTAGATTTTTTACAGAATGTTTTTGGTGGGATTGTATTTTCTCCAGTTTTTATGGAAAATAGGGACAGAAACAGTGTCGAATGCCTTTTTGAGGTCTGGCAAGCCTGACCAATATTGCTTCATTGTGTTGCAGCCTCGTGCTGCGGCGGCGGCGGCGGCAGTAGCGGCGGCATGAGGCGCGCGCTTACGCTGGCCGTGCTCGCGGCGCTGGCGGCCGCTCCCCCCGCGACCCCGGTGCCCCCCGCGCCCCGCCCGCCCCGCGCCCTGCCGCAAGTGGCCGAGGCCCCGCCGCCCGAGCTGGCCGCCGAGGTGGCCGAGGTGCCGGCGTGGCGCGAGCTCTGGTACGGCTCGCTGGACGCGCTGCACCGCGAGCCCACCATCAACAACACGCAGGAGGACGTGCTCGTGCAGCTCGGCGCCGTCGCCTTCCTGCACTGTCCCGTGCGCAACCTCGGCGAGAGAGGCGTACGTATACTCGTATATACTCCAAATTACATAAAAATTATGCTGGGAGAAAGCGGAGCGGGGTACCTGTACACTTTGTGCCCCATTCGCAATGTTACTCTCTCTACTTGCTCCTTTTACGAGACGCGGTCCGTAATAAACTATTTAAGTCATACGATGGACCGCGCACTTGCAAAAACGTGTTTGTGCAAGCTGGATGAATAAAACGGAGAAGCAGGGTATCTAATGCTTTAGAGAAAGACACAGCATTATTTTGCATTGCGTTTACAGTAAAAATAATATATTGGAATGAATAAAGATAAATACTGTGCGCCTCACAAGTTAACAAAGATATTACAGGAAACACTACATAATAAAAACAGTCATGGCGGCCTGATAAGGGTATATTATGTTGTTGCTTCCATATTTCGGAGATCAACCAAACAAACACCAAATGGGTCATCTGCGTATCACCTGTTGCTCCCGCCATGATGCTATTAATATATTATAATAAAAATAGGACTTAATATCGTTAGTAACTGCATTGTGTTTTTTTCGTGATCTCTGGTGTTTGAAGTCATAACGTACATTCACCATCAGCAAGTCTGATCTTTTTATTAGCAAACAAAAAGACAACTCGCCAACGCTCTAGCCTATGGTGGTTATTTATTATGTATTCAGGCTCTAACACTCTGCCAGAAAAAGGACAAGTAAATTTTTTAATAACCCCTAATTGGGCGAGCTTTTAGCTAAGTACTGAGTCCTAGGACGACACGCAAACCTGGGCTTAACACGAAACAAAGTTCCGCATTTTCTTAATTGCGATATAATTTAAGTAGATAATTGTCCAGGAATATGAAATTTCTGCTTAATGAATTAAGTCACAAACTCTATACGTATACAATTTATAGCACTCTGTCCATTGGGGGCACAGAATAGTGCGGTTTGAAGATTTCTCGTGGTAACATTTATTATTCTAACCCTTATAAGAGTAATATTCTCTCTATGTACTAGCTAATTGTTGTATAATTAAAACAATTAGCTAGTACATAATAAATTATAATATTATGTTTACGAAGCAGAAAGCTCGGCACAGAATCATCAAAGTACGTATTCTCCGCAGTACTAGATATCATATTATCGCGAAAAACCAGTGTTATGCAGTAGAATTCTCAAACCGTCAATTTATGAACTACCTTTTTCTTCTTAAACTTCTTTTTGGGTGTAAAACATCTAACACTTTTAGTCTGTGGTCACGGAAAAGATATTACCATCTACAATTATATGTTTCCTTGAACAATGCTTCTGTCAGGGAGCTTAGTCACCCCATATAAGTTATTTAATAATTTCAGGGTGTTCTTTAGTTATTATCAATGTTTGCGTGCAGGTGTCGTGGGTTCGGCGCCGGGACTGGCACATCATCAGCTCCGGCGTGCTCATGTACACCAACGACGAGCGCTTCCAGGTAACTATCGAACACCATCACTGGCAACATTGCCACTATAGAGTCTCGACCTTAAGGGGTTACGAATCGTTTCCAGTGGGTTTTGGCCGACGGATTGCCAAAACCGCTTTCGTTGTTAGGTCTAAAAAGATTACAAAAGGTTTAGGCTGGAATCTTTTACTATTTACTGATTACTATTTAATTACTGATTCACTTTACTGACCAATGACTGATACTAGCTGCTGGTAGCTGTACAAGATATTATCCCGCAGTAAAACATAACCTAAAGTCGCTCGTTAAACGCGACGCTCGGTTGCCGCGCGCATCGACATCACTTTTTTTTTCTAATCATAAAGTTTTTTTTTCGGAAATAAAAGTAGCCTAAGTTTTACCTTATTACATCAGCTACCTGGGAAAAAAATTGTCCTAATCTATACCGCCATTTTCGAGATTTCCCAGAACAAACAGACAGATAGACGGACAGACAGACAAAACATTAAAAAAACGTTATTTTAGTGTATGCTCCGTAATACATTCATATGAATGAAGTTAAAAACTGATATACCAATATTACAAACAGACCCTCCAATTTTATTTATATGTATAGATTTAGAGTAGTTTGGGCCCCCGATACCCTAACTCACTCAGCGAAACATAACGCAAAGTGTTATTTCTCGCCGCTTATCTGTAAATCTGTTGTATCATTTCGGTCGAGCAAGCCCATCGTACTCCCGTAAAAGTTTATAAACTGAGACCGGCTACAGAAGTGACCTCGTTGGTGTTGTGTCGTTGCAGGTGCTGCACAGCGAGGGCTCCGACGACTGGATCCTGCAGATCAAATATGTACAGAAGCGGGACAACGGCACCTACGAGTGTCAGGTACCATTCAATTATTGTAAACTCATGCGTATTTAGTAAATGTTCTCCATTTTAAATAATAATAACATTACAATACACAAACTCATCTATTGTAGTTATGTCATTACAAAGCCTATTCTATCTTACATTTTATGACTATTGAATTTGGTCAGGTTCGCGATATTATCAGTTTCATTGAGTTTCATACCGCGACTACACCGCGCACATGCGCACACTGTTTTGATAGATATGATTGTATTCCAACTTAGTGCATCGGTTATAAAGTGCAACTTGACTCTTCGTCGTTACTCATTATTATTAAAATATAATTTGTTCAGGCGTTGTTGAGTTATGCGCTTGCCAACACTTTTGCTATTCATATTTGCCCAGGCGTTGTTGAGGAACGTTATAAACAATATTACTTAAAGACATTTTATTAGAAGGTTATGTCTAAGATAAAGTATAATCCCACCAAAAACATTCTGTAAAAAATCTAGCCAAGTCTCGATGGAGCTGCTTGATTATCTCTAAAAAGCAGGGCCGGATCTAAGGGGGGGCGCAGACGGGGGCACGTGCCCCGGGCGGCACGGTCAGGGGGCGGCAAACCGACTAATGGACCACTCATCATTTACCTTACTTGCCCTCGGAATAAATAATAGTACAAGTGCATGGCCATAGAAATACGACTGAGAACCGGAGCGCGGAGTAAGGCATGTTACTGAACCATTACATTTTTTTGCATAGTTCTAAATAGGCGCCCGCAGATCACGGTCAGCGAAAACTCTCTCGTCGATCTCTATACAGGGCAGCAGTGTATTATTTCAAAGTTACGTAGTTATTTCTCTATATTAATTGATGCCAACTTAGCTGCTTTAAAGCTATATCATTTTCATGATGGACAGCTACAATTGAAAAAAAATAAACAATTAAGCAACTTTTACTTGCATCAAGGGACCACGTTTTTTAAGAAAATATACAAAATAAATTGGAAATAAAACGCCTTTTTCATCCAGTGTGACTTCGAAAAAGCTGAGGCTAGTAGTCTTATTTCATTATAGAACTTAATTAAATTAATATCAATACCAATAATTGATAAATTGTAACTTTTTAATGACATTGCTTTTTTGCCGAGGTTAGGATGGTTATGAAACAGCTTAAGCGTTATTAGACCCCCGCTACGACGGATATACCGCAGAGCTTTTGAAAGTAGGGGGCACGCCAGTGCTTAAGACCCTTCAGAAGCTTTTTAATTCCGGAATCGGTGATGGTGCGACACCAAAGGTGAGGAGCAATGGCGTGGTGGTGTTCTTCTTCAAGAAAGGTGATTAAACCTTTTCCCTCTCTATTCAACCTATCGCAGTCCACTGTTGGACATTGGTCTCATTTTGCGCCAGATATTCCGGTCCTCCGTTTTTCTCGTCCAGACTCCAGCGACTTTTCGCAAGTTGTCGGTCAGAACTCGTCTGCTCCAACGGCCATCGGTTCTGCGACATCATTACCCACTGCCACTTCAGTTCGCTAATCTGGCGAACTATGCCGGTAATTTTAGTTCTTTTGCGGATAACATCATTTCTGATTTTATGTATAAGAGTCTCCCAACATAGCACGCTCCATCGCTCGTTGAGTAACTTTGAATTTCTGAACCAATCCGCAGTCAGTGTCCATGTCTCATCTGCGTATGTTGGTATGGGTAGGACGTATTTCTCAAAGACTTTTGTCCTTAAGCGTTGCGGAATCGTCGACGTGAAGATCTGATGTAACTTGCTTGATGCCGCCCAGCCCAAATGAATCCTCCTACTAGCTTCCCTTCCGAAATTGTGCCGGTCAAGTTTTAGCCCAAGTAAACTTATTCTTGGACAATCTGGAGAAGGACGCCACCGACGCTTATCAGAAACGCTACCGGTCTATAATTCTTCAAGAGAGCTTTATCACCCTTCTTAAAGAACGCTTGTGGACCACGCTTCCAGTGTAGTTCCCAGGTAGATGACGGCATTAAAAGAGCTCACCTAATGTCCTAAGGATGGGTTGTCCACCGGTGTTTAGGAGTTCTGTCGTAATACCGTCATCCCACGGGGCCCTTTCATTTCTCAGTTGCTTCAGTGCTGCACTAATTTCGCTAACGTCAACATCCGGCATATCCTACGTACAATGGTGCCTTAGTAGGGCACGTAGATCTTCGCTGTCTTCGGTCTGTACTGATGAGCGCTCGACAATTTCTCAACCTCTTCCAGGATCTGTTGGCGTAATGTGAGTAGTTGGCCATCTGCTATATTAAGCTTCACCAGAATGCTCCTTCCAAGTGGTTTTTGGAAAACTTTGTTCTCCTTAATAAGGTCCTTAATTAACCTTGTATTGAAATAGTAGAATTCTCTGCGAACGAGTTTTCGTATCCGCTTGGAGAGAGCCTAATATTCCGGGTATGATAAGTTAAAGTCAAAATTCATTTATTTAAATTAGGCTTACAAAAAGCACTTATGAACGACAAAAAATACAAAAATTACATTACAAAAAAACAAATTTATTTCTTTGAACTGTTCTTTAAGAGAGTCACGTGGTCTAAGGTTGTAGATAAAAGCTCTTTTTGTAGCACAAATATTGTATCAATGTCGGCAGCCGTACCCCACAAAGGTAGACCATACGACATTACATTATAAAAATGACTAAAATAAACTAATCTTGCCGTTTTTACATCTGTTACGAGTTATCTTAGATATTAAAAGCTTATTGAAGAATTAACGACCCATTACGATATTGTGCCACATCTTCAAGTTATTCTCCAGAGTCATTATGATCCGTCTCGCGCATATGTTTGACGATTTCCAGCCCTCCGAACAAGCTGGGTTCCTCAAAGGCTTCAGCACCATAGACTACATATTACATACGCTGTGGCAGGTTATACAGAAGAGCGGAGAGTATAACTGACCATTATGTTTGGCGTTTGTGGACTATGAGAAAGCCTTCGATTCGATCGAGACTTGGGCTGTGTTTCATTCCCTCCAACGGTGCCTGACTTGACTACTGCTATATCGAATTGTTGAGATGTTTGTACGAGAGCGCTACTATGTCAGGCCGAGTACATGAAGAGCTTACCATTGGCTTATCATTGGCACCGAGGAGTAAGACAAGGAGATGTAATATCTCTGAAACTGATCACAGCTGCGTAAAAAGTTGCAGCTTTGTCCAAATGTCAATCAATTTGAGGACCTATTATATAAATTAGTGAAATAATATAGGATGATAAAGGTAAAAATAAATAAAAGAGGGTGGGGGCGGCATTTCTAAATTTTTGCCCCACCCAAAAAAAAAATTGAAGATCCGGCGCTGCTAAAAAGTAATGAAATCAAGACAAAGACGTGCCAAGTCTAAGGTTCCTTACTGCAATTAATTAATTATTATGGTTAATGTTGTGTGACTTGGCCGTTGAACATTCTTTATACGTTAGTGGCTTTATCAAGCCTACAATCGATGGGCTATTGAATCACCGTTTTCCAAGTGGCAAATTTGTACCGTCAATGGGTAGCGGTTCAGGCGACAGATTGGTGCAATGGTGTCATGAAGCACCTAGTTTAGTATCCTTGTGTACTCTTCAACGGCCAAGTCACACAACATTAACCATAATAATTAATTAATTGCAGTAAGGAACCTTAGACTTGGCACGTCTTTGTCTTGATTTCATTACTTTTTAGAGATAATCAAGCAGCTCCATCGAGACTTGGCTAGATTTTTACAGAATGTTTTGGTGGGATTTTACTTCTTTTTGTAGAAACTTGAAAGGAATATTAGACGACCCATTGGGTGTAATGGTTCAAACGTCGGCTACTACACCAAGGGTTCCGGGTTCGATCCCCGGGCAGTACCTACAAATATTTGTGTGCATCAACATGTCTGTTTGTATTGGTCTAGCGCGCTCGACTTGGCGGGGGCACTACCGTGCCCCCCAATTTTTGACATCGGATGAAGCGGCCCACCATGATAAATATATATTGTTTAAAGGCGGTATGTCAATCTCTTATAGTTTGGCTGGGCTCTTTTGTTATCTAAGCAGGGTCACCAGGTACTCCAGATCTTCGATTATCCAAGTTATTATAGTTTTCCCTTTATGTAACCATTAAACCCTGACTCTGTACCAAATTTCAGCTCTGTGAGTTAATGGGAAGTACTAATTCTATTTTGATGATTTTGTTATCTAAGCAGGGTCACCAGGTACTCCAGATCTTCGATTTTCGAAGTTTTCATGGTTTTCCCTTTATGTAGCCATTAAACCCTAACTCTGTACCGAATTTCAGCTTTCTGAGTTAATGGGAAGTACTAGTTCTATTTTGATGATCATGAGTGAGTGAGTGAGTGTCTGTCGAAAATGCGAAACTTTGCTTTCGCTTAACGTCGGAACTAAATAACCTACAGACTTGAAATTTTGGATTTAAAGTAAGTTATTATATCTTACTAGATGACGAAAATTCAGCGCTCTGGTATTATCCAAAGGTTCTCAAATCGGGGCCTGAAAATGCGGCGAAATGGATCCTGTAAAGGATGGTACGGCAGTGTTTGCTTCGCGCTCGACTTGGCGGGGGCACTGCCGTGCCCCCAGATTATATGTATTTGGATTCATATACATTTCTTTAAGAGGGCATAATCCGTTTGACGCGACTGCAAATTAGGTATTTCAAACGGCTGGCGACCTGTGTGAGTGACGCACACATACAGCCTGGCCTTGCGGTCGGCAGGTTGCATCGAAAAGCTAGGTATCTTAAATAAATTTACTTTTGTGGTCATAATATATTTAAGGTATGGAATTTAGTAATTACGTTGTGTATGGGTGTTTTAAGAATATTTAAACAATTATAATAAATGCTAGCTTTTGCTCGCAGATTCACTCACGCTGTAATTCTTAACGCTTAGAAGTACAATATTAATAATTAGGTATAGCTTTGCAGCTTTTTTTTATGATACGTAGTGAACAGGACTGCCAGGACGCTCACCTAATGGTAAGTGATAAGCCTGACCATAACAGAGCGGCATTAAAGGAGACCAACAACTGATAAACAGTTATTATTCTCCATCAATGCCGCACTGCGCCCGGCACCCGAGACACCAAGTGTTAGGTCTCTTATAACCGGTAATTTCACTAGCTACAGTGCCCTTATCCAGAAACACAAAAGTGCATAGTACTCTTATTTGACGGGACGAACTCTGGTAATGCGGTGGTGCCTACCTAGACGACTCAGTATCAAGTCTACCGACTACCACCAAGCATTACTTTGTTTTAGCGTTTGTAAAAAAATTGGGCCTCCAAAACTTCTTTGTGCACAGTATTCTTAACTAATCTGTCATAAGCGCTGAAGTTATCAAGGTATTGGGTGAACTTACTCTTGAGTAAGTAACATAGAACTGTCCATGAGAGAAGCAATATTCTTTCAAATTTGAGTGTTGGACTAAAAAAATATTTTGTACGTCTTCATTTATTCGATTTATTGGGTCCTGATAGGTTCAAACTAATACAATCTCATCCTCTATCATCCGTTACTTTATCCCTATTTGGTGTTAAATTTCTAAAAACCCTATTTAAGCGAACGCCTTTATCATAGTTGCTTTTATCTTACATTTCAGTTCAATAAGTTGTAAATTTAAGAAGATTTCTACAAACTAAGAGATAAAATAGGTGATGAATCACCTATTTTATCCCCTTTGGGGTGGATTATATAAATATCATTTCTCAGGCGATATCTATGTCAGTATTTGTGCATGCAATGTCTTAGCCCGATCGATTCAAAATTGACAAAGATTCATCCCCTATTTTATCGGCTTTGGGGATAGAATTAATCAAAATCCTTTCTTGGGGATGCCTATGTCATATTATCCTTATGCATGCAAAGCTCAGCCTGATCGGTTTGAAATTGACACTAATGGTTTATACTAACTTTGATCTCCTATTTTATCCTCATGGGGTTAGAATTAATCAAAATCCTTTCTTAGCAGATGTCTACGTCAGTGGTTATCTAGTATATATCCGATGTGATATAGTGTATCTCCTTGGATTACCTGCATCCTGGTGTCGATGTCCACCATTCCGAAGCTAATGTTTATAGGTGGCCCCTCAGCCAGTTCTTCAACTGGCTAAATGGGATCAGTATCGATTAGATCTGTTCCAGTCGATGGTTTTGGTGTTTCTAGTTTATGGAATACTTTGGACCCCTCGTTCAGTTCAATGAAATCTTAAAAAGTCGCAAATCTTAATTTATTTTTGCCTACAATCTGAGAATTTTCATTAAAAGCAGATTTTATGTACATCATGCAAAGAATATTTTCTTTTGTTAAATTTAAACTAAGAACTAAGGGCCTAAAAAATATTTGTAATATTTTTTAGGCGATTTAATACCTTAAATATTTAACAAATCTAGGATTTTTTGGAAAAATATTGTATGACAAAAAGAGTATCTCGAAATTTTATGAATGGTCCATTTCTTACGTATTGAATTGAAAGATGTAAAGATATGAAATTTCAATATACGCTGTGACGTTGAGGAACATAATATGGTTTATGGTACTCAACTCTATGGTTTACTATGGTAATCATTCCTTAGACTGATTTAGGAAGTCAATGTACACTTTTATAGAGTCTGATGTAGAAAATCATAAACTAAAGTATTTTAAACTTATTCTTTGAAGTGTTAAAAATGTAGCAAAAGATAATTTATGTTTCCCATGTGGGAGTCCAATCCACCATCCCCGACTTTCCAGTAGACCAAGGAAAAAGTCCAATTATAACATAATACAGTACAACGACATATATCGCTTTTTATTATAGTGTTATCAATGTAATTAATTTCGGAAAACTGCAAAAACAATATTTATACTGTACAATATCTACAATACAATTATATTGTACTGTACAAATTATGTGTATTTTATTAATTAAAATTTATTGCGCTATCGTTAACCTTATGATTTACTGACTAACTCAATACCCGATTTTCTGTGGGTTAAAACACAAATGCATAACAGCGTCACTAGGACAAAAAAGTTATTTGGAATTAGTTTGGTTTCAAATATAAGAAACACTAAAACTCAATTTATTAAAAAAAATACTTATACTTTTTTGCTTTGTGCTTCAAAGTATGAACACAATGGCGCGCCGCTCCGCAAACGGACGTGACCTCTCTCAGAGCTCTGTCGAGCGACTGAAGTTTGGAGCTAGTGATGTGAACCGGTTTCATAAAAACTTAAAAAAAAACAGTTTTTATAAAAACCGATAATTACCGGTTTCCATTTGAAAAACCGATTACAAACACAATGCATGTAATATGTATCCGATCTATAAAATGTATAAGTTCGTTCACAGTTATTTTACCTTTATCCGTAATGTTGGCTCCAATGATGTATGTGTTGCCATAATTGGTCTTAACTGTTTCCCTTAGATTTGTTTTTCCTTATTTCCACTATAGTGAATTACATGTGACAACTTAAATAAATATATAATTTTTAAAGAGGAAACTGTTTGTAATAAATATAATTATTAGTTATAATACTCCTAAGTCTACTACATATAATGATGAAACAAGGAAATAACGTTTAATCTTTACATAGTCACCTATCGACATAATGTATGAGTATTCATAAAACAATTGAATGAATATTTGGGTCGAAAAGAAAACCCACCCTCAATAATTGTTACTTGTAATGTTACGTGAAAGTATATCTGGTTATATTTTTCATATTTATATTTCAAAACATACCTAATTTAATTTATTGTAGTCAGACACTAGCGTCGGTGGCTCAATGGTGTGGACTGTTGCCCTTCTACCGGGAGGGCTGAGGTTCAAATCCCGCCACGTACCAATGTAAAATTACCACGTACCAATTTTCGAAATTATATGTACGTTATTTGACACTCTTACAGTGAAGGAAAACATCGTGAGGCAATCTGCTCACGCCCGCGAAGACATTTAAAGGTTGTGCGTGAAGTCGTCCAATCTGCACTGGGCACGCAAGGATGACTAAGGCCTTAACACCCTATACGGTGCTCGGGCCCCTCGGTGGGGATGTATACTGGCCTGATGATGAAGACATTTTTTTAATTTAACAAAGCAATAAATTGAGATGATTTTCGTTAAACACACATTATTAAAATAAAATGGAAACATTTATTTTGCATATTGATTTTCAAGATATACTTTTTCACAATATGACAGTACATACTGCACCATGAAATCGGCAAAAACATACTGTTGGCAATACTATTTTACACACCAGTCATGGCGGCAAACCGTAGATGATACATTTGAAACGGGGTTTATGAACCTTAACTTGCTTTTTCCTATTTACAAACACTGCTCAACAAGCACAATTACTTTAGCACACCTCGAAATACTTTTTGACATGATTAAGTACTAAATTAATACTGAAACATTATATATCTGACATGACAACCGGAATACAAAATACCAACCTACACAAAATGTACGCTGACATCTATCAGAGGTAAACTAACTGTGAACGGAATGTATCCAAACATGAGACTGTAGCGTTTGAAATGTTGTCTATGGTAGGGGAATCCCCTGATGTCCGATTTCCCGTACGTTTCTATTTTAACACTATAGAAGTTTAGTATTGCTTGCGAATCGTTTGGAGTCAACAGACATTTTTACGAAAAAATGCCTAAAGTAAAAGGAAAATCTATTACACGAAATCATTTCGAGAAAATAGATAATGTTAGTGCAAAGTGTAAGTTATGCGCTAAAGTTATCAAAATTGGAGGAGGAACTTCAAATATGTTGGCACACATTAAAAGAACTCATCCTCAGGCTACAGTGGAGGTGGATCGAGGTCAAGTGGATGATCAGTCAGGTAATACACAGACACAGGGAACGTCAGGCATAAATCAAGGAAAATCAACTGAGACACCGCGCCCCATATTTCAGAGTACTCTGAAAATGTCCGTGGCAAGTAACAAAAACAAAATTGATAAATATTTGACGATGATGATTGCTACGGACTTTCAACCGTACTCAATTGTAGAAGACAAGGGTTTTAGGAAGCTGGTTGCAGTTTTGAATCCAGGCTATATACACTGCCAAGTAGACAAAAAATCAGGTATGAGCTAATGCCAGAACTTTACCAATGTGCAAAATTACAGCTTGCTAGCATGCTTGAAAATATTAACAGTGTTGCTTTAACCGCTGATATGTGGTCGAACCAAAGCATGGATTGTTTTCTTACTGTTACAGTACATTTCTTTTACCAAAACATTTTAAAAAGCTATGTGTTAACTACATGTGATGTTCCAAATTCACACACAGGTGAAAACTTAGCTGAAATCGTGACTAATTTACTAACAGAATGGAAAATATTAGGAAAAATTTCTGCTATAGTCACTGATAATGGTACTAACATGGTAAAGATGTGTGAATTGCTGGGAATAAGGCACATGCCGTGTTTTGCTCATACACTTAATTTATTACTAGACGATTCTATGAAGCTTTCTCAGGTGGAGGACATAACTAACAAATGTAAGGCTATTGTAAAATTTTTCAAGAAATCATCTGTAGGGTGGCGAGCGCTTAAATCAGCCCAAAAAGAAAGAAATCCCAATTGTACCCCTCTAAAGTTGATACAGGAAGTAGCTACACGATGGAACAGCACTTTCTACATGATGAAGAGAATACTACTATTAAGTGACGTTCTCGCATTGGTGTGCAGGAAGTTGGTTCAGGCGCCAGACTTCTTAACTGCTGCGGAAGAAGAAGCAGGTAAGGAAGTTGTCGATATTCTGGAAATATTCGAGGAAGCTACAAAACTTGTTAGCGCTGATCAGTATCCGACTTGTTCACTAGTCATTCCGTTAATATGTGGACTATTTGATAAACTGAACACTATAGAAATTTCCTTAACAACAGATACAGGCAAGATGTTTCACTCGTTAGTGAAGCGAAACCTAATTAGCAGACTCCTAGCATATGAGACAAGAACTGTGTCCCAATATCTGCATATTTACACCCAGTATTAAGAACTGGATTTCGTCATCCGGGGAATGCGCTGTCGGCTAAAGAGTTAGTAAGAAAAGAATTATCCCAAATTTTAAAAGATTCTGTCGATAGCTCTGTGCCAACCAACTCGAATCAGCCAGGGAGTAGTACAGAACAGAAAAGGTCTGGTTTGCTTGATTTCTTAAAACAAAGAAGACACAATACTAATTCAACAGCTTCTGCAATTAATATTTTACGAATGTATAAGGAGACAGATCCACAAAACGAAGAAGCTGAGATCACAAACGCAGCTCGCAGTGCGGGAGCTTTTTGGTCAAGCAACAAACACTTGGCACCATTAAATACAATAGCGCTAAAATATTTAGCCATTCCAGCAACATCTGTGCCATCCGAAAGGATGTTTTCTAAATCTGGGTATGTATTATCCTCTAGAAGAAGCAGGTTACAAGCTAATGCGGTGGATCAAATTTGCTTCATAAATCAGAACTGTGATTGCAAAATGTGAAAAATTTAAATTAACAGTCCTTTTCTTGTCAGTTTATTGTCAATTTTAATTTTGTAATTGTTTGTAATTGGATTTATAATTTTGAGAAAATAAATACTAATATACTAATATATAAAGCTGAAGAGTTTGTTTGTTTGTTTGAACGCGCTAATCTCAGGAACTACTGGTTCAATTTGAAAAATTCTTTCAGTGTTAGATAGCTTATTTATCGAGGAACGCTATAGGCTATATATCATTACGCTACGAGTAATAGAAGCGGCAATGAAGAATGTTTCAAAATCGGGGGTATTTTTTTCATACTTGGAGCTTCCGCTGCGTACGCTGAGTAAACGGTTAAAGTTTCACAAAAGTCATGTATGAGAGTATTGTTCTCCTTTTTAAAGGTCTACAAAAAAGTCCGCGAGAGCATATGTCTATCTTTTAAGGTTAGCTCACTATAACATATTTTTTGCTAATAAAAATTCTGAAATTGACCCCGAAACCTTTAAAGTTGGAGGGCCGGGAAATCCTATGTATAGTGATAAATGAGTACCGTTTATCCCGAATTTAATGCGAGCGAAGCCGCGGGCAAAAGCTAGTCTTTAATAAAACGCTGATGAATTTTAGAGAAATACCTAAAAAACCTTAAAAAAACCGGTTTTTTTAAATAAGTAATCGGTATAAACCGGAGTCAAAATTTGTAATCGGTTCACATCTCTATTTGGAGCGCTTGCGCCGTGAATAATCTTAGTCCGCGCGCCCATAGTAAAAACGTATGGAGCAAAATAGACGCAATTTCAAAAAATCGTAAAAAATAAAAAAAAGATAAATCAAAAATGTGGCTCGGAGAAATTGTAGTGCAAACCTTCCTTAATCTAGTAAATATATTTTTCAACTGTTTAATGTTGTTAAACGTCGTCATTCTATTAAACGCCGACATGCCTTTTTTACGTTTTCCTCATAGTTTAGAGCTAAATATTTCAGAAATTACTAATAAATTTAAAAAATCCAAGCCGAGTAGCTGTAAAGGCTTTCATGGTCATAATATTGATGTATATTTCAATTACATTATACTAGTATTTTTCATTCTATCGTTAAAACAGTAACAGCCTTTTTTGTGATTTTTGGATTATGCGGTCTTAATCAATAACATGTGTTCAATCCCCGAGTAACTTTTCTAATTGTATATTTGTAAGTTATCATGAGTATGTGGTAAGTAAATATTGTTCATGTTGATGTGTGTGTGTGTGTCAGGTGTCGACGGGGTCGGGCACGCTGTCGCGGCTGGTGCACCTGCACATCGCCGTGCCCGAGGCGTTCATCCTCGGCGCCGACGAGCACCACGTCGACGCCGGCTCCACCATCAACCTCGTCTGCATCATTGAAAAGGTAACACACACACCCGTTACTGTATTGGGACCCAAAACCGATAATTCTTAAATGCGCTAATAGGATCGTTATTGTGTCTCAATAGTAAAATCCTGATTGGTTGTCGTTCTAACATGTGATTGGTTGTTGCTACTGTCAAATGACGACTGAGTTAAGACACAGCTATTCTTCAAACTTAAGAATAATTTTTATTCAAATCTTATATTAATACAATAAATTACCTTAATAAATATCAATTAAATGATCGCAATAGCGAATGCGAATAATTCAAAGGACAAAGAATTATTATTGTGGGTTATATCTGTGGTCTAGCGGTTATAGTTAAATAATTCATCATAACCATTAATTAATCTATAACGTCCTACTGCAGGGACAGACCTTCCCACATAACCGGGCTATGGGGAGTTTGGGCCGTAGCCAACTACCATACATAGTCGGAAGTTATTGTGGCTTCTGAAGCACGGAAGGACTCGAGATATTATTATGACCGACAATTGCGATAGTTGCTCGACTTGTACGATCGTCAACCAAATGCACTAGCCACTACGTCATCGAGCCGTCATATAGTATTTTACTCGTATGTATAGAGTAGTTTATTAAAAAAAAATTACCTGAACTTATTAAAATGATTACAATATCCTGGATAAATGAAATCTTTAATATTTTTCCTATCGACAGCATACACTAAAGTTGAGTGAAACCAGTGGCTAGCTGCTTGGAGACTATCGCATTAACTCAATTTCCAAAAAAAAAATCCTGAGTACCTCCAGCGAATGTAAGACTATGTGTGTGTGTGTGTTGTGTAGAGCCCAGTGCCGCCGCAGTACGTGTTCTGGTACCACAACGCGCGCATGATCAACTACGACGCGGCGCGCGGCGTGAGCGTGGTGACGGAGCCGGGGCCCAAGACGCAGTCGACGCTCGCCATCCGCGCCGCCGCGCATGCGCACTCCGGCAACTACTCCTGCCGCGCCGCCAACACTGAGCCCGCACACATCTACGTCTACGTCTCCGAGGGCAGTACGTATCCCCACACCTACCTACGCCTTCACCACGCTTCTTACACACACTCACGGGTCGTATCACATACTTATATAGGTTTTTATTTCACGCGCTGTTAACACTGCTTTTTCAATTATATGATAACTAGCGACCCGCCCATGCTTCGCACTGATGCAATGGTGATTCGTAATAGACACGCTCCCGCCTCCTCGGTCGGCCGGCACCGGCGCAAACGTTAAGTACCACAATTTTTAAATCTGTAATATCTTCGAAAAAATTCATTTGAACCATTTTTTGTAAAGGGTCATAATAAGGATTAATGCTGTTTTACTTAAAATCGCTTCAAAAATTAGAAATTATTTGTATTTGTCGTAAAAAGAAACGACAAATAAATTTGGGATATCCATAAGAGATAAATATTTACCATCGCGTGTAGACCCTTTTATTGCTTATAATAATACATTATTTTGATGAATCTTGCAGCGTTCAGCCTGGAAAAAATTAAATTATTTACGACATCACATTAGAAACCTAAAAAATAACAATATTTCTCCACTATTCAAAAGATATAAACCTTCCTCTTAAATCACTCCACCTATTAAAAAAACCGCAACTCCACAAACGTAACAACAAAGATTAAAGATTCGAAAACGGGATTTTGTGCTGTTGGCTTCGGTCCCAAACGTGCCTTTCAAAGAATCGGGCTACTATTTCGCCTGTGAATCTTAAGGATTTCGAAAATATTATAAATAAATACAAAAGTCCATCCGCCGCCAACATCAGTCAAAAAAATATAATTTTGTGTTCCAGGTGACAAGATGGCGGCGACGCTGAGCCGTAACGGCGTGGCGCGGCTCCCGGCGCTGTCTGCCGGCGCACTCGCGCTCGCCGCACTCGCGGCCGCCGTCGCACACTACATGTGCTACACCAGTGTCCTCGCGTATAACACGTGGAATTGATTTATCTGTTAACTCACGCAACTGTTGCTGAAACTGATAATCCCATATAACATTATACATGCAAAAAATTTGGTGAAAATAAATAATAAACTTTCTAATAGATAATGCTGCTTGGATGTGAACATACAGGGCAAATTAATTGGTTTGTGGTGCATGTTCGCTCAACTACTAAAAATATTAAGAAAGCACCCTGATTAAAGTGCGCATGATATATGCCACACAATACAAATATAAATACTAATTCCATCACGATTCTTAAATCGCTTAGATGTGGCAAATTGAGACACAATAGAAAATCAATTGTTACATAATAAGGATAAAAAGCTTTTTAAAGATACATTATAATAATGGGATGTGCAGTGCTGATTCGGTTTACAATTCAATCGCATACTTTTAACGTATACGAACCTTACTCAGGCTAAAGAATTGCTGCTAAAATGTTAAAGCGGCTCAAGATATTCCTTCAAAGGTTTCACATGATACAATCATTTATTGGCTGTCCCAAACAAAAATTATATTCGTAATGAAAATGAAAATTTTTATTACGAATATATTTTTTTTTTAAATTTGTACACATTTTTGTCGGCATGCCGAATAAATAATAATGTACAATTGTGCAGTGATTAACTAAGAGTGCGTGCGACGAGGACATGAACTGACTCCAATTGTCAGCGCGAACGCACGTAGTCTTTGACACGGACAAAATACTAGTTCTATGGTTTATTATTGAAGTGTACATTACAGACAAGTCTCGAATTTTCTCATTAATGTTATTATAAGTTCATAAGGTACCTGCAAGTCAATCAATAAATCAAATCTTTTGTCAGGGTTCGTATGGCATGGACCAAAAACATGCAAATCTGCTTGTGATTTGTTAAAAATATTGAATTTTCTATAAAAATCGTACCTGAATCTCCTATCCCACTCTTGTACCATTTTTGTTGATCTTGGAGAAGAAAACTTCCTCTTTATTAAACTTTATTCTTCCCTCTCATTCCTTCACTATTGTGTATAATTTGAGGTAACTAAGTAATGTACACCCATTTCAGTGTTTATTTATTGTTGTTATTTTGTATTATAAAAATTATTCTGTCCATCGAATGGATGTAAATTTGTATGTATATAATAGACATGTTACTGTAACGATGCGGGGCATCGCCGGAGAGACGTAATGTTTGTGTAAATATTTGTAAGTTAAATAATTGTCGGCTGTACGGAGGTATTAATGAATAATAAAGGTTTATATAGTAAGGATCGCGATCGCAGCTCATCGCTCGGCTCACCTCTTGTATATATGTATGTGCGACACCGGAATGCGGCCGCACCCACAACTCCGGGGTACAGGCTCCTTGTAGCTATTCAGTAATGCATTCATTATTATGCCAATATACTTTTTCTAATACTTACTTGTTAAGCCATACCAAAATATAGCAACCATTCTATATTTTGACATAATTGCGTTAGCATCGCATGTCTAAAATGACAATGCAAATGACACTATTTTGCATCTCGAGGCCACTTTACGTATGCGACTATTTAAGTTCAAATATTTTCCTCCATAAATCGATACTTGTACACTTACTCCTTACGTTGTCATATAAAGTTGTAGATTAGTTTTTTAATTGTGTACTTTGTTATTGCATTTAAATTTGAAAATAAAATTAAATAGAGTTATCTTCTGAGAGGTTTTTTGACAGAGTTGGCTATTAAAGATGAGTGTCATACTCCATGCCTCATATGAACAATATGTATGTATATCATACCACGTTGGAGTTACAAGTCTTTAACCTTGTAATAATGTAATTGCTTACGAAACCTATTTTATTGAATAAAATAAGTGTTATGGTGACAGCAGCTTACGTGGGGAGGTATCGAAAGTAACTATTAGCCATTTTGAAGAATTAAAAGGTTGCTCATATCAGATTTAATAGCAAATATTCATTATTACATGAAATGCACGAGTAGTGTGCAAGTGGCTTGCAACAAGAGCTCGATGGAGAGAGGGCGCGGCCGCGCTTCGGGTTTTGTTAATGATTCCTGTCCCTCATGACTTCCACAAATAACAATATAAACATTTTGAATCAATCTTATTGTGTTTTATTTATTTTCCTACTATCGACATTTTATATTATTTACTTTACCAAGATAATAATAGTAATTAAATCATGGCAATCGGGGTCGGCAACATAAAATGCACGAGAGAAGTGGCAACCCGCACGTCACCCGCGGCTCGCCTTATACACATGGAGCCACCAGCAATCCTAATCACGGATTGTCATTATTCAAAACAATATAAAAAGTATCGTTTAAACGAACAAGATTTGCTGGGTCGATAATGACCGACAGGCAGTCTGCGTGCATATATAAAGAATGCTGACAAATACTCGCTCGTAACAAAAATATGTCTAAATTCGTCAAATTTTTATACAAAGGAAGTATAGCTTGCGTTGTAAAAAAATGGTTATTTCCGTTTTACTACTACAGTTACTAGATGCGGTAAGTATCCAAAAATTACGTTTCACAGATAAATTCAAAATTTTATATTTTCTAGTTTATTACTGGTTGGAAATGTATATTTTTGGTTTACAAAATTAAAAATAAAATACCAAAATAATATCAGATTATTATTATTCGTCAAAAGTACAAATGTGTAAGACGACTACAAGACTAACGAACTATTTATCATATCAATGAAATAATGTAATGTTTTTCTATTGCCTATTAAACGTTTTATTTATAGAATACCTCTGCAATTGGAATAGCTGAAAAACAAATATATATTTTGAAAAAAAATACCAAGTACTTGTGAATGAAAGTGTCACAAAGAAAACTGAAATAATCAACAAAGGAAATTAAAACTATAAAATAAACATTGTAAATAGTTTTAAAACAAAAAAAAAATCCAATTTTTTTTAATCTAAATGATACACTCAGATGTTTTTAGATGTTTAAAGATATTTATTTCTCAAAAGATTACAGTAATCACTTACAGAGAAAATACAAATTATCTTCATACAATAAACTAGCGTAACACAAGACGCTAGAGCACAAAAACTACCCGCCAATCGTAAACATTACTAGGTATTAACACTGATACGTTGGACTATAGATAAAAGGAGATACACTCAGATAAAAGGAGGTCCAGGTCTTTCCTAAGGTATAATATCAGTCATTAAGCAAAACCAAAAGTGAGTCAACATCATCGACTAAAATAACTGGAAAAAAAGTCTAAAAGGGGTGATATCAGGAACTGAAGCAGGTAGTGTTTAATTAACAAAAAGGCTTGAACACTCATACTAGTAAATCAGGAAAATAGCTTGCATGAATGTTACTGGCAGCTGGCATAGCGCGATACATTTGCGAGTAATACTAGAATAGTATAGAATAGAATATATTTATTTGCACAGAATACAAGTCGTGTCCATGCATGTCAATATTGCTCGAATTCCCATCGAGTATACACAGAACAGGTCGTGAAGGTCTACCTATTATTAGTAGGCAGGCAACACTGCCTACCTATCAGACGTTAAAAATTTGGCTCCTAAGATATTTTTCTAAGTAATTAGTAATTTAGTGAAATTAACAATTCAAACAAGTGATTGCGTGTTGTTATACAATAATTAATAAGAATAATCATATGCAATAATCTAAAAAACGCATATTTTTCAAATAAGAAACATACCAATTTGACCACCGGCCAACTGTCATTTTACATGACTACCATTCATAAATCAAGAGATTTACAGGGAAGTATTGTGTTATTTACTACAATTAATTTATATAGAACGTGTTAACACTTGTCTTCAGTGATATTTACTCTCTCCTTACCATACCGTTATTATAAATAATACCTATCTCAAAACACTTGACTCTCACATCTATCATCTGATTACTTCACATCCCTGACATATCTTTGTGAGACACGTCCATCCTCAAAACATTGGCCTTGTTATGTCTCTCTTTGCTTGACAAAAGTGGAAGCAGAGTTGACGACAAAACTCTTAGCCCCAGACACAATACTTCTACACATAACATTCCAAAAATATTGTCTTACGTTATTGGTACACCATTTCATTACATATTCATTATAAGTTTATAATATTTTCAAATAAACAACTGTTGATAAACTTCCAAATTGTCGTGTTCAAATCTACCTACATTTATTTTTTATCAATATAGAATATTATTTAATTATATTATTTAGTTTTAATTACTTTAACTGGTCCTGCTGTTAGACAATTAAATTATAAAATAAATAAGAATATTAAGTGCAACATTCGACACTGATATTGCCACATTTTGGTATAAATTGAACTACGCTTCTTATTATTCTCTATCTTGTTGTTATTTATTAAATTGATCATTATGCAAACTCGTGGAGCTGTAACACGTCAGCTTGAGCAGGCCTTGCATGAGCTCAAAAGCACCAAAGATTTACTTAATCAATTTAACTTAGAAAGGGATGAAAATGAAAAAGAAATCCCACCAAAAACATTCTGTAAAAAATCTAGCCAAGTCTCGATGGAGCTGCTTGATTATAAGATAAAGTAAGAGAAGAGGAAGTTACTGAAAACCAGCGACTGACTAGTGCTTGCTCCCTTGCCTGATAGCTGAGGTGCTTNTTGTACGTTTCATGATTTGATGACAAATTATGGATTGTTTTTTCATATTGATACGGTCGATTTCAGAATAATCAGGATTATTGTCATGTTATAATAAAACGAGTACAATAGGAAAGTTGTACTTTAAAAGTTGTTATCAATGAAACCAAGTTCCGAAAAGATGAAAATCATAGGGCTTGTGGCGACATATGTATGACATAGAAGTTGTATGCTTTCCATTTCGCCATAATTTACATAATAAGCAAAAAACCCACGCAGTTCACCTGTACTTACGACTGTCATAAGTACTTCGTAACTATTGCAAAATATTTACGCGTTCATTTATCAACCATGAATAGAGACACAAAAAAATATTCCTCATAGAAATAAAATCATTAACAGTGACATTGGATCGAAAACAAATTAATTCCGACCTCATTCACATCACTTTAAGATATAATTTACCAAAACAAAATGTTTAATTCTCACGGCTTTTTATATAGTTACCAATTGTGTAATGGTACATATTAGTTCTCACCATAGCGCAAAGTAGGCGAATAGAAATATGCAATTAAACTCGATATTGGCCAACTCGATTACGCGTCATGCAAATTGGGAATCGATAGTATCGATGTCACAATCGATGACCGAACTCTTTGGTTTTACGAAAGCTTAGTGATGTCCGCGAATTAGATGGCAAATCGAATTGTTTCTATTAGTTTAAAAAGCGGATGTAACGGTTGGGGATCATTCGAATAATGTATTGTTAATAATCGATTGATCTTTTGAAAGAGATCGTTATTAGAAATTATCAGTTTGTGAACACGTATTGTTTATATAAAAAATAATACGAAAGCAGCAGACAAGTTTTTATTCAGTGAAGCTGTGAAGGACGTCCGCGGTTAATAGCGACAAGTCAATCCGAAAAAAAAAATTCGTTGTAATCAACGAGTAACAACGGGAGCGTCGGTGGCTCAATGGTGTGGACTGTCGCCTTCCTACCGGGAGGGCTGAGGTTCAAATGTGTTTTCGAATTTTCGAAAATATATGTACGTTATCCGACGCTCTTACGGTGAAGAAAAACATCGTGAGGAAACCTTCATGCACAACTGCGAAGAGATTCGAAGGTTTGTGTGTGAAGTCGTCCAATCCGCACTTGGCCCACGTGGACGACTAAGGCCTAATCACCCTATACGGGTAGGCTCGTGCCCCTCGGTGGGGACGTTTAATGGGCTGATGATGATGTGCCAACGAATAACAAAGTGTACATTCGGGAGTATGTTTCTTTTAAAGAAAACCAATATTACTTAATTCCTCTATATGGAACGGCAACTTGCAATTTGAATTCCCAATTAAAAAGTGATTATTATTAAATAATTAAACACTTATGTAATAGCGTTCATAAGTTTCCTTTATTGACAATTTACAAAACAGTCGGTATCTAGAAAGTTATTTAATCTTTATCATTTTAAGACCGAAAATAATAAAATAATTGAACAGGTTTTTAAGGTCATTTACAAATTACTTGAACAGGTAAAATACTTGAGTATACAGGTTAACAAGTTTCTATCTACCAACAGTTGATGACGAGATTAAATCAAACTTATTAGGTCTCAGTAAAAGCATTATATATTTTTCAAGCCCAGTTTTGCTTCTAGCATCACTTCTACATACAATAATTTAAGGGTTTTGTGGCTTCGAAATAATAAGCTGGTTCGACCAGAGTGATTCAACAGTTTCACAGGAATCGGCGTGAAGCGATGCAAAGCTTGTATTGTATACATAGCCCGCCGGATCAGCAAGTTCAAGTGGCAATGAACCGGTCACGTATCTCGCAGAACCGATAGCCGTTGAAGCAGACGAGCTCTGGAGTGGAGACCGCGCCTTGGCAAGCGTAGTATAGGCCTGAAGGAACGAGGGACCGACGACTTGCGTAAGATCGCTGTTGGACGCTGGATGGGGAAAGCCGAGGACCGGGATATCTTGCGCAAAATGTTACAAAGGCAAGCGGGCAATTGATGACCTTACACTATTTCCTTAGAAGATCAGTTATTTAATATTATAACAGTTTTCCAAAACACTTGAATTATTCCGTGTCACTAAGCACAACCGCCGAAGGGCTTTCAGAATAAAACTGTTGCAACATTGGCAGAAACGTTTGCGCAATCCGTTATTGTAGTCTATTTCTTTTGGATCTATAAAAAACAAGAGGTCGCCATTTTCCCAATGGCACTTTCTACCGTGAAAACTGAGTCGACGTTTTTAAGGTTGTGTTTTTGTTATTTCAATCTTTGAAATGTTTATGCGCAAAAATATTAAGAAAGCGAGTATTGGCAAATTGATATGGTAGTATGTGAAGAAGCGATAAATAAATATTTACCAGATTCTTCGGAACTTGCCTTATAGGACTGTTTTTGAGAATGTATTTCAGTCAATTCTTTTAGGCTTTTAGTTTTAGGTTCATTTGTTTTGTATATTTTCTTTATTATATAAAGTAATCATTATTATTAGTATTACACATGTAGTCACTGGAATGATTTTATCGTACATTGAGACAATAATTTGAGTTTTTATCCTAACCTAGGGTTACCAAATCAAAAAGTAAAAAGACTGGAGAAAATAACATCATGTTTCCATGGTAAAGCATTGAGGTTTCCCAAAAACTTACGTACGATATGGTTACCCATGATTAGAAGTTTTCTACAAGAGAAATGGTCGCCTCGTTCGCTTATCGATTTGAAAAATTCTTTCAGTGTTAGATAGCTTATTTATCGAGGATGGCTATAGGCTATATATCATCACGCTACGAGTAATAGAAGCGGAGCAACAATGAAGAATGTTTCAAAATCGGGGGTATTTTTTCATACTTGGAGCTTCCGCTGCGTACGCTGAGTAAACGGTTAAAGTTTCACAAAAGTCATGTATGAAAGTATTGTTCTCCTTTTAAAGGTCTACAAAAAAGTCCGCGACAGCATATGTCTGTCTTTTAAGGTTAGCTCACATAACATATTTTTGCTAAAAAAAATTCTGAAATTGACCCCGAAACCTTTAAGTTGGAGGGAGGGGAAATCCTATGTATAGTGATAAATGAAAGTACCGTGTTATCCCGAATTTAATGCGACCGAAGCCGCGGGCAAAAGCTAGTATGTAATAAATGTATGAATGGTCATCCAACTCTTTCACTAATGCAATATTAATGAAGCGTAGTGTTTACGTAATATCTTTTAATTTGATAAAGTTCAATGCCTGAATGCCGCATCCAAATATTTCGTGTCACTGGCTCCTTTCCAATGACAAATATGGTATTGTTTTTGCTATTTTAGACCTGATATCAATATCGGTGACTGCAGGCCCAAAATATTTTGGGGTTCCCTAGGATTCCCTATACCTTGATCTAAATCATTTTTTTTTAAAATCTCACCAGAAGTGAATAGTTATCAAAGACACTTTCAAAGTGGTTTAATGTGTGTTGCCCCCTTATAAAATTTGGGAAAAATATAGGTATAGGTATAACTCCTTAAAATGTATCACCGAAATTTGGTTTGAACGACATCTCGACAGTAGTTTTTTTTAAACGTCAAAAAGATGAACCGCTATTTTCTAAAAATAAATCTGTGGGCCGTACATAAATTAATAATAAAAATACATATTTTATATTTTGTAACTTGCAGCTACGGAACCTATACCGGCGAGTCGGACTTAGCCAATTTTTAGTTATTTAATCTGTGATTATACCATAGATTGTGTAGTAGTATTGTAGAGCGGTATATCCTGTATCTATGGATTATACAGTAATTGTTTGTGATATCACAGATAATATATACGTAATATGTAAGTTCGTACATAATGAACGTAGGCTAAGTACAATTTAAACCGACCCTATCACTTCTATTCAAGTTACAAAATCGTTCAAAACCTGTACATTGTATACTTGTACTTTATCAGTATTAGATTAAGAGTGATTTTGGATTGATTCCGTGGTTCCAGGAAGAGCAATGATTCCATGATTGTGGAAAAGATGTTGTCGATTGTTTGTTGCGACCTTCCTTTAGCCTTTCGCTTTCCTATTCAACCTATCGCAGTCCACTGCTGGACTTAGGTCTCCCCATTTCGCGCCAGATATCCCGGTCCTCGCTTCCTCATCCAGCCTCCACCAGCGACCTTCGCAAGTCGTCGGTCCATCGGGCCGGAGGGGTCCTACGCTACGCTTGCCGAGACGCGGTCTCCACTCCAGAATCGTCTGCTCCAACGGCCATCGTTTGCGACATACGTGACCAGCCACTGCCCTTCACTTGCTGATCCGGCGGGCTATGTCGGTAACTTTAGTTCTCTTACGGATTAAATCATTTCTGATCTTATCCCTAAGAGAGACCCGAGCATAGCTCGCTCCATTGCGCGTTGAGTGACTTTGAACTTGTGAACCAATCCCGCAGTCAGTGTCCATGTCTCAGCTGCGTATGTAAGTACGGGTAGGACGCATTGCTCAAAGACTTTTGTCTTTAAGCATTGCGGAATTGTCGACGTGAAGACCTGACGCCTTTCGCTTTGTGTTGTATAAATTAGTATTGTTGCGCCTTGAACCTGACAGAGTACATTGTTTATTTATTTTTTGGCTTGGAATCGATAAGTGGTCTTAGCATTTTTTTTATGACTACTGCTGTTGGCCGCGGATGATTACAGCTTCACCGAGAAAGTAGGCGAAAGTAAATGTCTCTTAACCGTAGTCTTAGCATTGGCTGGCCCGGAGGTGTTTGATTCGATTCCTGGAGCACGTTTGAGATTATTAGAAACAATGCAATTTTGATAAGTTTTTTTATGTTTAAGTCCTTCGTTCTCAGCTAAAGTGACTCTCTGTAAATCAGCGCCGAAATTTTAGATCGCTTTCCACCCTTTGAGCATTTCTGCTTTGTCACTGCTGTTTCTTAACTATATAATGTACAAATAAATACCAAACAAATGTAAATACCGTGTCTTTTTTTACCAAAGTACTGAAAGCCATAATATTTATATGGTCCACAAGGTAAATTGGCATTTTAAATTGTGTAAATAGACAATTTATTTAAAAGTTACGTAATTTACGTTTACGGCGGTTATTTTGTTAATTATTTAATTCAAAATTTGTAATAATTATTATACGTATCCCATAATACCGTGTTATGCTTTTCCTTGTACACATTTAGTGCTTTGCATAAACGTCTTGTCTATGACGTTAACTGTAATCAAACATGTACAATGTACCAATGTGTGATTTAATACAGTTAATTTCATTGCAGACATACAATTTTACAATCAACTCAAATAATTGCACGCCATTCTCATGCGTTGCGAAAACTACGCGCGCTTCGATAAGAACCCGACCCCTTTTGATAAAAACCAGCAATTAAGTACTGCTACTCGCTGATAGATGGCGTTGCGTAACTGTATCTTTTGAAATTTTCATGCGATTTTGTACCTTATGTTAAATATGTTTTAGATTCATTTCAGACAGGTGTAAACGCTTGGACCGATAATTATCTTACGCCAGGGGGCACGGCTGCTTGTACTTGTCATTCTTGAAAGAAACAAGTAAAAGAGCGCTATTGTATTTGAATGACGAAAATAAATAATTCATACATTATTAACAATCTATTAGTATAAAGGCGTATTATTAGTTAGTACTTACTCACCTTGATTGCTGTCGGAAGATAAATAGTTCTCATAATATTAGAGGTATTTGAATACCTTTAACTACTGTCACTTATTGGCTTTAATGCATAATTAATTTAAAAAACAAACAAAATATAACAAAAATGTTTTCCGATACCGGGAATCGAACCCGAGCCTCCTGGGTGAGAGCCAGGTATCCTAGCCACTAGACCATATCGGATGTTGTTTAAAATACTGAAATACTGTATCAGAATACTTATGAAGTATTTCACTAGGGACATTGATTGCGACGTCATTACGTCAAGGCACGCATAGCCGCGGTTGGGGCCAAATGGTGTCATGTCATTTGTAACCTCAATGCCGGTTGAGATGAAATAACTGGGGATCGGCCTGTAAATCCATAGATTTAGTATTGGCGCGCTATGTGTAAATTCATCATTAGACATGTCCCTTTGTACGGTAGTAAAACGTGGCCGATACTTGAGCGACACAAGCAGGAGTTGCGGGTCACGGAGATGAACATGCTGCGATGGATATGTGGAGTCACGCGTAAAGATCGCGGACCTCCCGAATCCGAGGTAGCTTTCATATACGGGACATAGCAGACAAGCTGCAGGAGGGCATGTCCACATTTTACGGAAACTGGAAAGCTACGTGGGAATCAAAAGTCTGGTCATGCCTCCTCTCAGTAGGCTCTCCAAATATGCACATAAGCAGTGCATACTCTGTGCGTACAGAAAGAAAAGAGAAGAAAGAAACATTTATTGACCGTGCACAAAAAAAGAATATAACGAAAACAGTGCATAGGACAAACAAACATATAAGACATAAATGATTATTTACATTGAACATACAATAAGTAACACAATTGAACACAAACACAAAACAAGACACGGACAAGGTCCCGCTCAGCATAGCCACTGCGACGCAAAAACGCGTAGCAGCACTGTATTTCTGGCGTACTAATTTTCACAGCATATTTTGTAAGGGAATTTCCTGTACTCTAAATTTGTTTCTATTACAACTTGATGTTTGCACAAACAAGCTTATTTAATTCAGTAACAATTAGCTTGTTATTTTAGCAACTATCAGATAAAAAAGCATTGGAGAAAAAACCTGGAGACGCCCGTTTCGCAGGCGGTTTCCCGCCATATTGAATCATTTTAGTCTATGGGAGGTATTTGTCAAATAGAATGGTACGATTCTGAACTTTATATATTGCGCGTAAACACTGAATTTGATATTTATTTTTTGTGGTTTTGTAGCAAACTTGTGGTGGAGTATGGTGAAATTACTAGTACTGCTAAGCGGAAGACATTAAACAGAATTAGATAAAATCGCTTCCCTTCTTTAATATACGAAATGAAGTTAATATTAAATGAGTTCAGTGATCTTAACCAGGCCACTATTAATATTAATGGTCTCAACTTTTTATCAAAATTCAATAAGCTTAAAATATAATTTGTATGCCAATTATTTTACCTCGTGTAGTATTTATTATATATAGAAGTTGCTAAAGAGTTTAGTCACAACAAAGACCTATCCTGTCTCCCTACTCCTATATAAGATTCCTAAGCCGCTAAACTAGGAACATTGCGTCCTACTTGCATCAAGATAAAAGTACAATAACATTAGTTAAGTACGAGTAAAATAAAAATAAAATCGACAATAAACCATTCTATAATTAGGCTTCAATAAAAATGTCAACAACAGATGACACGGACCAGTTCATTGTAAATGGCGACACCAAAGACATCAGAAAAAAAAATTATACCAATTAGAACAAAAACTGGAACCCCACCACGCGCCCGCCGGCCAAAGTTATAAACTTGGGCAGTCCCAGTTGTCACAATTTCTTTTCGTTCTTACTCTGTGAAAGTATTATATTTCTTGGTAAATTTACTGATTATTGCGAATGATGCATGTTGCAATTGCACAGGTGGCATTTGGAAAAAACGGTAATTCTCTTCTAATATTCGTATGCGCGTCTTGAATCTCCTCACAGAGCGTAACTGGGCAGCCAGTGTATGCTCGTTGAGCTTACTTTTGTCGCCTTTAAAAACGCGGCTTTGCCTCATCTCCTGTATATGGGAAATTTGTGGTTGCGACACATGTATAATGGGCTGTGGTTTGTTCCTTGTAGACTTGGAGTGCAAACAATTTAGGGATCGGGCATTATGAAGGTGTTCAGATTGATGGACGAAAGCAAGGACGGGGTCATCAATGAAGTGGATTTTGTGATGAATCATTGAACGTGTAGAATTATTATGGATGAAGGATGAACATAAAATAGATCAGCATTTTTTTGCTTTATGATAGGTAGGCACGATAATGTGCTACGATACGATAAGGTACTAGGTAATGTTTCTTTGCCACCTCATGATATGTTTTCAATAGTATTAACAGCTGGTGTGATTAATTATTTTTTTAAATGTATGTATATCTATCAGAGATTCTGATAGATATACATACATACATTCATCCCACTCTTTAGATCACGGTTCATTCGTTAAAAAATAAATGATGTTTTATTAACTCAAGTTTTTGGTATTATTAGTCGCCAACGTCCCATACCACGTTGACCACACCGGTTCTCGTCCGTTCACCGGAAGTTAGCAACGTCGGGCGCGGTAGTACTTGGATGGGTGACGCCTGGGGAACACCGCGTGCGTTGGCCTTTTGCAAAAAATCTATGATCCACACATATCAACTACATTTAAACATAATTTAACAAAAACACTTTTAACAATTGGGATTTTGTGCATCATGAGATGTGCGGCTGAAGAAGTCAGCGTAAGTAAGTCACATATCATCTAATTTGATTAAATTGAAGTAAATTTTGCCATTTTATAGGTAAATAATGCTCGAAAGGCTAATGCCTCGATACAACCGTGTAAAAGTGTTAACGCAAAAACATTGACATCGTTGATTGAGAAGGGTCCTCCTACGACTCAATGACATATCACATTTTTCCACTGACGTGTCTGACATCAAATCTTTTTTTTAACGTGCTTTTTTATGCCATACAGATGAACGTCAGTACGCTCAACCGGTTGGTTAAGTGATACGCCACCATGCCAGAAGCCAGTGTTGAAGAATTTTAATAACATTAGGTAGTCATATATTTTTCCATCACAAGCTCTGGCCGGCACCGAGACACCAGAGAGCTTTATATCTAGTAATTTATTAAAAAATAATAAAAATCATGGTTAACGCACTATCGAGGGAGAGTGAAATGGTCTAAGGGTTGCCTCTAAAATTTACTATTCAAATTCCATTTTATTGAAGCGTACTTTATCATCTTACACTATACACTACAGCTAAGCAAGATTTTTTAACCTAAAAAACAGATATGCATGGCAGTTATTTTTTAACAGAGCTCAGCTTATTTTCGCCTCTAAACCCACTTATTTCTCAGGAACACCCAGGTGTACTAAATCATTACGTGACATTCTATCGAGTTATTATCCGTCGGTGATTAGAAAGAATATAATTTTATATATTTCTGATCGTATTGATTGTAGATTCGTCAACCGCACACACTACCACCCCTACCCATATCAAACCTATAAAAACTTTAAGTTTTTCAGCGATGATAATAATTTTAAATAGAACTTAATTTTTTTCTTTTACAGTTGGCAACCCTAATTGAAATGGACACCTGGCGAAGTGCGCCACGATAGGATTCGTTCGAAAGGCCACACAACCATTGAATCCCATTACCTCAGCAGATTACGTCACGCAATGTTTTGAAGAGCAGAAAGTGTTTGTAATTGAAATATAATTTTTTTTAGACCATTTTTTGCTTACATGATGATTTGATCTGTTAGACGAACCTTGGTATGCCAGTTACATCCTGGCCACTGTGTATTCTTAAATTTTTGTTCGTAACATCGCATACTTTGTTACAATCTACTTATTTATTAATATATACAGTGTATCTTATACATAGTATTTTCGGACTTGAAGTCATTAAACAAGTAGTTTACTAGTTAGTTCGCATAGTTAATACTAGAAATACTTTCGAGGCAATATTCAGCAGGGTTGGGTCGATCAGTCTATAGGTTCGTCCTAAATGGACTTCATATCACCATTTGTTTTTTTTTTCCTTTTCATTTATAATAAATTAAATTTTTGATTTGTGTAAATTGTAATAAATAGTATTTGGTTGCCCACTAGGCCTTCCTGAAAAAGGTCCTGGCACTCTTTTTAGTGTGCCAGGAAATGCTGAGGTAAGCATATTTGGCACTTATTTATTATTTTATGTTTCTCACTGTTGTAGTTTTTTATGTGTAGTCAATAATAATTCTTTCTGTCTAATTACAGACAGGTCAGACAATACTCATACAAGGTTACTTCTGCTTTGATCAAGTGACAAGTTGTTCCGGAGTGAGCTATACTGCATCACTGAATTAATATACATAGTTGTTAACTTTGATTAAAACTTTAAGTCAAGTTAGGGTCAACTAACTTCAGATCAGAAATAAATATTTGACGGTATTTCACGATACGACGTAGGCAACGGCGAAGCATACATATGTACTGATATGCAAAATTTCTTGAGTTAGGATCGATATATATCTACATATATATAGAGTTAGGCCGTGTAGATTTAGAAGCTAGCATATAGAGCTAAGTTTTCTGAAGCTAAGCTAAGCTAGAGATCTGATATTTTCTCACAGGAAAAACTTTATGTGGTCGTCTTGGTAACATTTAACATGAAACTTGATGGGATTTAATAAAAATCCTAATACATTTACTTATGTAAATACACAGATAAATAAATATATTCTTACAATGGATTTCCGAACTTTGCTAGTCTTATTATTTGGAACAGTTTGGCCTTTACAGCAGTATGGTAGAGCCGCTTTGTAGACTTTGACTTTGTTTTATCATTTATGTAGGTAATGTCTCCATATTGGCAGTTAGAACGATGGTCGTCGGTTGTTATTTTACTTACTTATAAACTATACATTGCACATAATTCTGGCTGGTCGTCACATTGGCACTGCAGATAATCAGCGCTGCTGTGTGTCATTAATAATTATACACTTACTTTCAAAATACAACCCAACAGCATATCATCATCATCATTACAGCCTAATTATGTCCACTGCTGAACAAAGCCTCCCCTAATGATTTCCACGCGGACCGATCCCTTGCAGTTCATCCATCTGCTACCCGCCAGATCATCCGTCCATCTGGTTAGGGTCGGCCTACGCTTCGCTTTCCGTTACGTGGACGCCACTCGAGAACCTTTCCGCCCCACGGCCATCGGTTCTACGCATTATGTGCCCTGCCCACTGCCACTTTCAATTCTATCTCTGGGCTATGTTGGTCACTAGTTCTCCTACGGATATCATCGTTTCGGATTTTATCGCGTAGGGCATGACATTAGCATTTATGCTGAGGCAGGGCCCATTTGACTAATAAAGTATTGAACTCTTTTGTTCGTGTTTAATGTTATTTTAATATTATGTAATGATTTCCTTTTTAATTTACACAAATAATGATTATTTGTGAATTACTTTTCTATTCATGTGCTTTTTTCTTTTCTTTCTTCACCTCCATATAATTGAGTTATTTTTATAAAAATATTTTTTCTTTGTTACAGATAAGAAAATGGTGTGTTAAAAACAGTTAAAGTGTAACCAAACTCAAGTGCCACAAAAGTTGTAGTGATAATGAGCAGTTGACGTAAAGTGATACAAATAAAATGCCAAAATGGCGTCGCATTTGACATTAGCTTGTGCTGTGTCGTGCTTAGTGTTTGTGTGTGTAGTGCACACGTGGCGTTAACGTTCCCCCCGGCGGAGGTAGACCTGGACTTTCTAGACAACTCTAGAACTAAGCCACCATGTGGAATGCTAAAGGTAACTATAGTTTAATCATCAGTCACTTTAACCTTTAACCTACAGAATTCCAGACACAATAGGAAATTTATTGTGTCATTTTAAGTTTAAGCATTATTTTATTGAGAAAATTGAATAAAAGCGAGAGGAATTCGCGGAAGTAGGTCCTCGGATTTTCAAAATAAAGTAACCTATTTTGCCTGTTTAACAGAGAATGTCCATAAAAGATATGTTTAGTGTCTAGGATAAGAGCCGTTGTATACCATTATATTTACTTTAGTTGATAACCCTCTACGCAAAATAGGGGTGTTGTGTTTGACGTGTTTGTTTCTCTGTCTGTCTGCGTCATGATAGCTGCGGATCGGATGAAGCGATTTCAAGGAACATTTTGTATATATAAAATAAATAAATGTATATTTTTAAAACATAAAAGTAGTTGGTACAATACAAAGGGATACAGTACGCTGTGAATGAAATATTGTACGGGTGGCAGCCCTACTCTGGAGACCCAGCCAGCACGCATGGGACAAACGCGTTGGCTTTCTGTCCCAAACCGCCACATTGTTAATTGTAATCGATTTATGGTAGAGATGCGCCTAGTAACCCTTTTACCGAGTAACAAGTACCGAGTTTTTCATTATATTTATTCGTAAACAAATATTCTTTTGTCATTGAATTTACTATCTTATTAAAATAACAAATTATTATCACGTAAAATATCACATTAAATACAATAAAGAATTAGAATTAACAATACTAGCCATGCAAACAAGCAAGTTTTACTCGACTCTTTTTTTGCAACATGAGTATTCGGCCGAGTTCGATCTGGTGGCGGGATTTGAACCTGCGGCCTCCTCGTCGGAAGGCATCAGCCACACCACTGAGCCACCGACGCACGATTAAATCATAGTACGATGTACTTTATTATACGAAGAGAATATTTTTGGTCTCTTTCAAGTACACCGAGTAGGTACCGAGTACCAACGAGTACTCGGCCCATCTCTAATTTATGCCCTTGTTCATGATCGGACGAAAATGGCTACATAAAAAAATAAGTTTTTTTTTGTGATTATAATGATAATAAAGTAAAAGAAAGATAACAAATAAACGTGTTTCATAAATAAGTATTTTTGCTTGTGTTACACAAATTAAAATCAGTATCAATAAAACTCATGGTAAGACTAGCTCCTATAAGAACGGTTATGATGCGATTGGTTTTGCCGTAATACTCGTAAAAAAAGTAATTGAAATGGTTTAAGTTCGGTTATTTCACATTTCATAATGCCAACGTCCATACCACGTTGAAAACACCGGTTCTCGTCCGATCACCGAAGTTAAGCAACGTCGGGCGCGGTCAGTACTTGGATGGGTGACCGCCTGGGAACACCGCGTGCCGTTGGCTTTTTACACTTTTTTGCTTTATATTTTACCCGTATGTTCATTCTTGCGACATAACATTTTGTGCTTGAAATATAGGCTGAAGCCTGTAAAGGCCACCTGTGTGTGTAGCCATTTGGAAAAAAAAGACTGGGACATATAAAATGGAAAGACTAGTCCAGCTGTGTTTTGCGATAGGTTTAGGTGTTTTTATGTAACAGGAGGCAAACGAGCATACCCTGATGGTAAATGCCCATGAACATTTCAAGATTAGACGAGAGGTCTCATAAATGCGTTGCCGGCCTTTAAAAGACGTTTCAAAAATTCTTATGAAGAAAGGTTACTATCACAGATTTAATAATATATACTATACAGATGATGCATCCCATACTGCAAAAACGTGACCACTTACGGAAGCTATTTGAGGAAGCTATTTTTAACTCACTTTATTCTCACTAGATGCCACTAGGTCCGTGACTAGGTGCTTATAGCAAGATTCGCGTAGACAGATTAAACTGATATTTGAAAATCCGATAGGTGGCGTAAAAACACAGCTATTAATTAATCACAGTTCTAAATAAGGACGGCAACAGCGCATTTATTGTTTATTCTTACGGCGCGTGCGCTTTGACAGAGCGGCAACGTTGCGCGTTAGTGCGCTCTTCCGAATCCGATCCGACTAAAATGTAATTTCTCAAACCAAACATTTTGATAGGCATAGGTAGATAGGTATCTATGTATATTTGACGCGCGCGTCGTGCGTGGCGTGTGTAGTATTGTGCAAATTTAATTGCAATTAAGAATTGATTAATTGTGACGTTGCAATTAAACAATGAATTTATTGTTGATTGTGAACCAATAACAAATGAATTTCCAGGTTTTTTAATTAAACTTTTATTAAATAAAACTATTACTCATTATTATTTCAAAAATATAGAATATTATATAGAATTGAGCAGTAAGCCGTTGGTTCCAGGCCGTGCAAACCTTTATTCGTGCGGTGGGGGGTTATTAGAGGAGGCTCTTATTATATATTAATAAATATCCACTGATATACACACAGCGCCATCTTGCCGCAAGTTAAGCGTGAAGCCTGTATTATGTATGAGTTCTAAACATACTTATACACTTTTCTTGTAAATAATATAAAAGCCAGATATTTTGTGAACGAATAGCATCTTATATGTAGGTATATAGCCGCAAGAGCGGTCTTGAATGGAAGCCATCAACGGCGACGATATATTTATAAACATAAGGACTTAAGCGCCGTGCAAGACGCGTCACTTACGCGTTTTCTTCAAAATACTTATTAGTGTTTTGAATCAATGGTCACTTATTCCACACTTGTAATGTTTTTTATGTTTTTGTTATATTTAGTTTTCGACACTATATTAAATTGTGTTTTTAATTTGCTAAGGAACTGATATAATTTATTTTTATCACTATCAATACCGGTGAACTGAATTTATTTTTGAAGACGGAAAGTAAAGGTAGGCTCTTCGTTCCAGCGTTAGGACGGTAACTTATTTATGCATATCAATATATATGCGGTACTACATATTATGCCAAAATAACAATGTTTAAAATTTTTGTCGGACTGTCAGTTTGTTCCGGGTAATCTGTGAAACGGCTTGACGTATTTGGACGGGACTTTTTTTTTGGCAGGTAGCTGATGTAATAAGGAAAAACAGGGGCTGCTTTTGAACCGACTTAAAAAAAGGAGGTTACTCGATTCGACCTTGGCAAAAAAACGGAACCCTTATAAATTCGTCAAGTCTGTCTGTCTGTCCGTCCGTATGTCATATCCTTTTTTCTCCGAAACTATAAGAACTACACTATTCAAACTTTGTAGATATATGTATTCTGTGAACCGCTATAAGGTTTTTACAAGAAACTTGAAAAAATATTACTATATTTTGGGGTTTCCATACAGTGAACTGAAAAAAAAATTTTTTTTTCATCGACCCCCCCATTTGGTGTATCAATGTGTATAGATCTTGAAAAATGGTATCGAGGTTTCTAATATCATTTTTATAACTTGAATATTTTGCGCGAGAGACATTTTCAAAGTTGAAAAAAGTGTGTTAATTTTTTTTCGTTTGTTCGCATATATCTTCGTCGTTTATGAACTGATTTTATGATTATTTTTTTTGTTGGAAAGTGGATAGTCCAGAGGTGGTTCCAAGATAAGGAAATAAGGGTTTGATGAGTGATGACCAGAGAAATTGAACATTTAAAAATCGACTCATATCAACTACTACTTCATGTAATCATGACAGATGTTTATTTGAGTGATTATTTTTATTAGGAATCCCTCATTCACTCACTTATTCTCAAAAATTTTCAGACAAAAAAATACAGACTTCAAACTGAAAATCTACAGAGATATGTTTAGCCAAATAGAAATGCTTAAATAATTCTTCATAATTTTTATGTCGGTGCCAAACAAACTGCCTACCTATATTAAATTATAAAGCTGAAGAGTGCGTTTGGCTCCGACATCAAAATTATGAAAGAATTATTTAACCATTTCTATCTGGCTAAAGTTTATTTTTAGTTTTAAATCGGTATTTTTTTTCCTCAAAGTTCAAAAAACGTAGCTAAGTCGTATTTGTAGTTTTAACGATAAATTTAAGCAGAAGCAAGTTTTAAGAAGTACAAAAAAGTAAGAATAAAATTTAAAACTTTTAGTTGAGTTGCGTTTAGTTCGACCCATCTAACATGCAATTTTATTTTGATTGCACTGCATATTTCATGATTTAATAATTCCCATTTACAAATCATAAGTAGTCTTTTTATCAGTGTTCATTAAAAAAGCAATTTGTTATAAAAACATTATAATATAAAAGCTGATTCAACACATCTAATAACACATTAACTGTGATAAAATTAAACGCAGTTTGCTCGCTCAAAGTGTACACGTGCAAGCGCCATCTATTAACTTTTTTTTTTGTTGCTGCAACCGTGCTTTCGATAATTGTGTGGTTCCTTTTACTGCCGTTACCGGTACTGTCGCAAATCTTTAAAAACTTTTATTTATTAGTAAAAATGTTTTTATATGATTGTTGATTGAATTAAGGAAAATATTGATTTTAGGAATAATAATTATTTGGTAATATTGCATTTTAAAGTGTTAGCAAGATAAACTGATACAAGTAACGCCATCTATCGAAACTTCGTAGGAAGCTCACGGACAATATTAGGCGATGGGACCCCGTGTTACTATACAATAGACGAATATTTATAGATAAAGATGTGTCGTGCACATAGTGTTCCAGTACTAAAACTTCGTAATAAATATTGTAAAGCTACGTGTAGGCACAGACAAAATAAATATACTACAGTGTAGGTAAATGCCAAACCCTGTAACCATGATATAAAAGTTTAAAAGAGTGACTTTCGAGTCTTGCCTGCTCTTCTCGAAGATCCTACTTATTCCGAATAGAAATGTAATAATAACAATTGACGATTCAAAAGTATCTGTAAAATATTTATTTGATTTTATTTATTTTTATTATTTTTTTTTCGAACTGACTACTGCTGTTGGCCGCAGATGGCCTTTACAGATTCACCGGGCGCGTGGCGAGCGCAGATGGCTCTCAGCCTTATATTTATTTGAATAAATATATTTTGAGTTTGAATTTTGAGTTAGGTATTTAACATGTACAAATAGTACGGTATTGTTTGTTTGAACGCGCTAATCTCAGGAACTACTGGTCCGATTTGAAAAGTTCTTTCAGTGTTAGATAGCTCATTTATCGAGGAAGGCTATAGGCTATATATCATCACGCTACAAGCAATAGAAGCAGAGCAGCAATGAATAATGTTTCAAAATCCGGGGGAAATTTTCTTAATTGGAGATTCCGCTGCGTACGCTGCGTAAACGGTTAAAGTTTCGCAAAAGTCATGTATTAGAGTATTGTTACCCTTTAAAAGTCCGCGACAGCATCTGTCTATCTTTTAGCAAGGGTAGGTATTTAAATTTTTTTAGATGACCTTCATTATTTAATAAATATTTAAACAGTGTGTTATTACATTTGACCTTAGCATAAAGATTCTAATGTTGCTATTCAAGGTCGAATCGTTTACATTTAGTAGATTTCCTTGTTTTTAGGCGCTTAATTCGTAAACATCAAGATAATATAAAGCGTCGGTGGTTCAATGGTGGACTGTTGTCCTCCTCCTGTGGAGGTTCAAATCCTACCACGTACCAATGTGTTTTCGAATTTCCAAAATTATATGTACGTTATCCGACGCTCTTACGGTGAAAGAAAACAACGGGAGGAAACCTTCATGCACGCCTGCGAAGGGATTGAAAGGTTGTTCGTGAAGTCGTCCAATCCGACTGGGCCCGCGTGGACTATACGGGTAGGTCCCCTCGGTGTGGACGTTTAATGCGCTGATGATATAAGTATTGTACACTTTTTGAAAGAGGCTTACAGACATAGGTAAACAAATGTAACGCTCACTCTATAATATTTTGTTGTACGGTACACCGTCTCGTAAAGTCAAACGACTCTACATATCGCAGCTTTCATTATAGGGGCACAGTTCGAAAAACATGATTGTTGGGAAAATTCGTTTGAAGATTACTGAGCCCTTCTGTTCTCAAAATTGGTCATAAATAAATTAAAACATTGATTGCAAAATTATAGAATTTTATAAGAGTGTGTCCGTTAGTTATGAATTAATTATCGCATGTTAAATTTATCGCAGCATAATTAAAACGACACACTTTGTGAAATGTGAAAAAGGCACAAAATATGTTTTCGCAGTTTATTGCACGTTCTGATTCTTTCTATCAAGAGCGTCATGTAGAAGTGTTGATTTTCGGTCCATATATGAGTAAAACTCAAAAACGCTAATTTTTGAGATGTGCCCCTATAGTATGAAAGGTGCGATAACTTCCTTTAAATACCCTATAAGTCACAGTAAGTTTTTTTTATACCTTGTAACGAAATTGTGTGAAACACATTTAAAAAATAAATTGGAGGAAAATACATGTCACCTATAGTTGACCGTGTCACCATCATCACACTTACTGGTTTAGTATTTTTTTGTAGATAAAGTTTATCATAGGATGTATTTATGTATGTAACATTAATTTATGAATATACCATGCCAACATTCTTCAATTTTGATAGAGATATAATTAAAAATCATCAAAACAATACGTAATTTTAGGTTACGATAGTTTTCCAATTTTCAATTAGAAATACTCTATGAAATTACTACTAACTGGTTATTTCAAGTTTAAAAAAAAAGTTAATATCGTCACGTTAAATCTATTTTGCGCTACCTTTACAAAGATAACAATTAGAAACTTTTAACCTGCTCTAAAAATTAAAATATTATAAAAAATTGATGATATCGACCGTGACAGGACTCGAACCTGCAATCTTCGGATCCGAAGTCCGACGCCTTATCCATTAGGCCACACGGTCCTGTGACGTAAGTGACGCAAGAATGCTTCCTGTTCCGCGTGAGGCTTGCGTGCGCAGCTTCTATTGATTTCTAAGACTTCAATTAGGACTCAATAAATTTTACACTCTTACTAAATTAAATGCAATAAACATTATATTTTTGTAAACCAATTAGGATATTGCCTATTTAATGAAACTTTATATCGTTATTTTAAACCGAAAACTGGTGCTGGGCGACGAGTGATCAATGATTATTCTGAACAAAGATAAACAATTAACTAACAATGATGCAAAATCTCACTCAAAAAGTGTCCGCGGCAAAACTCTGCCCATTACGTCAATTTTCATTCATAATCAAGTCACTCGCTACATGTCATAATGACATAGTATGCTCGTGATTTTGTGCCCTTTTAACGATGCTTTTTTTAAATTATATTAAATAACTAGCTTTTGCCCGCGGCTTCGCTCGCATTAAATTCGGGATAACACGGTACTTTCATTTATCACTATACATAGGATTTCCTCTCCCTCCAACTTTAAAGGTTTCGGGGTCAATTTCAGAATTTTTTATTAGCAAAAAATATGTTATAGTGAGCTAACCTTAAAAGATAGACATATGCTGTCGCGGACTTTTTTGTAGACCTTTAAAAGGATACTCTCATACATGACTACATGACATGACTACAATACTCTCATACATGACTTTTGTGTAACTTTAACCGTTTACGCAGCGTACGCAGCGGAAGCTCCATATATGAAAAAATACCCCCGATTTTGACATATTTTTCATTGCTGCTCCGCTTCTATTACTCGTAGCGTGATGATATATAGCCTATAGCCTTCCTCGTTAAATAAGCTATCTAACACTGAAAGAATTATTCAAATCGAACCAGTAGTTCCTGAGATTAGCGCGTTCAAACAAACAAACAAACTCTTCAGCTTTATATATTAGTATAGATTTAATGTCATAAAAATAAGTCAACGTCAAGCGGCTCGGACGTTTGTTGGTTGATATTTCTTCCTGATAGTGCATCTTAGAAGATAAGATTTCTGTGTATTAGTTTTAAATGTGTGTGACTTATTTTGGTGATGTCACTTTATAACTTCATTACAGGCATTTATGACAGTCCTATACAACCTACACAAATCGTATACTCTACAGTCTACAATATTTCGATTTTCGTTTAAAATTTTATATAGGCAATTCAAATGTTGTTAATACGGATTAACCGACAGTTCAATTAGGGTAATTTTTTCGATATGTCAAAATGACTTCTCTCTTTAACCTATCGCAGTTCTCTGCTGGACAAAGGTCTCCTCCATTTTGCGCCAGAAATCCCGCTCTTCCGCTTTCCTCAACCAGCGACCGCCCGCAAGTCAAAATTACTTACTTATTTCCAAATGTTCTATGGCATTACAACACGGTGATGTCACGGTTTTATATTATCAACTGACACATCTTTAGTTCCTTTTTTGTAAGAAAAGGTTTGATATGTGAAAAATCATAATGTCAGTTTGTCAAGTCTTTCTTTCTCTTCATCCTATCAGTCCACTGCTGGACCTATGTCCATCTATATGCCTATATGTCTATGTACATAGATCCCACCTAAAACATTTCATGTAAATGTTGGCCAAGTCGGCCACTTGGTTGCGCTGTAAAAGATATCAGATTCATGAAAAGCCAAGCATTGTCAGAAGGGTACTAAACTATTGACGAATATTATGTAATACAAATCCATGGTATAAAATGCTCAGCTACCTTCAGTTTGTAAAATATCTGTACATTAAAATCATTGTTTAAAAAAGGCTGTACTGTTGAGTTTTCTTGGGTGCTCTTCTCAACAGCCAAAACGCCGAAGCGCTTTTTTCCAAGTATCAGTCATTATTTGCTTTACTTTGTATTTTTAATATATTTTGTATTCTTTTTGACTTCATAAGTGCTTTTTGTAAGCCTAATCTGAATAAATGAATTTTGACTTTGAGTTGAGTGTTGCTACCTCAGTTTTCAGAATGGGACTTTAGAGAAGTTAAAAAGGGCTTCTAAAGATTTTCGTACGAATTTCGATCGTACTTTTGTTAAAGCTTTCAAGTTCGTACGCATGTAAGTACACAATATTTGCAGTATCAAGTCTTAACCAGTGAAATTGAGATGTTAAGCTCATGCGTTTCATAACATTATAAAGTTTTATTCTTTTTCACGTCCCTTTCATGTTTTCCCATTTAGGAGGTGAATTTATTTAAAAAAAAAAAAATCCACTGACATTCACGCAGCGCCATCTAGCCCCAAGTTAAGAGTGAAGCCTGTGTTATGGGTACTAAACAACGGATAAACATACTTACTTATGTATATAATTTTTTTATGTAAATACATACTATGTTCACAGATTAAATATATCTACTATAATCTATAGATAACACCCAGACCGTTACGAACAGACATGTTCATGCACATTGGGATCGAACCCGGAACCCTTGGTGTAGCTGCCGACGTCTCAACCGCTACACTAAATGGGTCGTCATCGTCAGTGTCTAAAAAAATATTGAAACTTACAAAAACTAAATATTCAATATATAAACTTAAATAGCATATGAAATATTTGTTTTAAACATTAAAACAATTCGCAGCCGGTAGGATTCGAACCTACGCTCCAGAGGGAATCTGATTTCGAGTCAGACGCCTTAACCACTCGGCCACGACTGCTGCGTGTGTTTGCGAAATTATGTAACTTAAATCAAGTAGCGGTAAAAAAATATGTTTTCTCACCAATTCATCATTAAACTTATATTGGACTTTATAAAGTCCATACTTAATATAAGAACATGAATTGAAATGTTATTGATTAAAAAATACGTAATTTTTTAATCGCAAACTCTACCAGTAGGTGCTCTTACAAATGGTGACTACAGAATCCATAATTCCATACTAATATAAATGTGAAAGTGTCTATTTGTTGTCCATCTTTCACGGCTAAGCGGATGAATTTATGTGATTTTTTATGTTGAAATTGATATAAGGTTACAGAGTGGCATAGGTAACTTTGTGTATCAGTCCACTTCCCTAAAATTGGGTTTTGGAGTTTGTGTGGAACATTTTGCAAATAAAACTTTTATTTCAGCATCTTTGAGTTTGAAGTAATACCATCATCCTCATCAGCTCATTCAACGTCCCCACCGAGGGGCACATGCCTACCCGTAAAGGGCGTATAGGCCTTAGTCGTCCACGCGGCCAAAACTTCACGCATAACCTTTGAATCTCTTCGCAGGCGTGCGTAGGTTGCGTGCATATAATTTTGAAAATTCGAAAAAACATGTGGCGGAATCTGAACCTACGCCGTCCAGATTGGAAGGCCATTGAATCCAATGAGTCACCGACGCTCATACATTCGACGGAATATATTATATTACGATATATTGATGGATTGACAAATCAAAACAACACAATTACTAAATACGTTTATTAACCAACTTATTTTATTGAAAGGATTAAAATATACCTACTTTTAATACATTTACGCATTACGTTTTCGTTATATTGATGTATGGTTGGAGTGAATAAATAATATCAAAACTTCTCATCACCTAAACTATGACGTAACAAGTAAACCGTGAGTGCGGGGTCGTTGGCCCCAGGTCGAGGCCGGTCTAGATTGTAAACAGATGCAATGCCTAGATCTCAATATAAACAAGTTTGCCGGCTGCACGCCATTTCACTGTCGACTTGTGGATGTTGCAGACCATTCCTTAAAAGAGCTAGCATTTAAAAGTATATAAAATCTGATGTTAATGACCTATATTTTACCTACGAAAATATCATTGCATAGTATAAAACAAAGTCGCTTTTTCTGCACCTGTATTCCTATGTATGCTTTAATCTTTATGACTACTTAGACGGAAAAGTCAAAGTCAAAGTCAAAAACATTTATTTCAAATTAGGCTTACAAAGAGCACTTATGAACGTCAAAAAATATACCAAAAAAATAATAAAAAACGATTAAAATACTAAACTAAAGAAAAGACCAACGCTACCCATCCCTAATCAATTGAAGAGTGATGTCACGTCTCTAATATCTCTCTCTTGACATTAGCGTTGTACGCGGGAAACAGTCATAATGTAACACTAAGATTAAAATTTAATTTATTGATAATTGTTATTTAAACTTAAAGTATCATTTAATACTACGTAACGGATTTTGATGCGTTTTTTTAATAGATAGATGATTAAAGAGGAAGATTAAAGATGATTAAAGAGGAAGAGGAATGATTGAAGAGGAAGGTTTATATGTATAAAAGCACCCATTAAATAGTGGATAAATACTGTTATGGTGGAGGTCTTGCGGCGGTACCGGCCGGCCGGGGCGGGGGCAAGCCTCTTATCACTGTGCAAAGCCGGGGCGGGTCGCTAGTAATTAATAGAATTATGATTGCACTTATCATCACTCACGGCTACAATCTTAGGATGGTAATCGTTAAACCGCTAAACTGCACTAGGCCCGTGTGATAGTAAACGGCCTAAAGTCCTCATGAACTATACGGTAAGGCCTGTGTCCTGTAGTGAGAGCGGTATAGGCTGATAATGATTCGCAAGAGCCTAATGAAGTAATCAAACCGGTTTGGTTTCAATTGACATTCATATGTGCTTGACAATAGAATAAATAAATCTTACTGTGTAATGAATTTATTATTGCCATTGCAACTTGATTAAGTTAATAAATGAATAAATGAATTATGAAATGAATTATGAATTAACCTGACCCAGGTCTATATTTGGCGGATTTCGAAAGTGATTTTAAATTTGTTCATGAGCCAGTACTGTAGTACTGATTTGAATAGTATGAATTATTTCTTTTCTTGCTGTTGGTCGCAGATGGCCTTAACAGCTTCACGGAACATTGGCGAGCGCAGATGGCTCTTAGCCCAAAATATTATGCAACGGCCTAAGGATGTCCAGATAGGGACGCGAACCACGGCTTAGGGCGTTGCAGGGGGGGAGGGCTAGGTAACCAAGTATACGTTTGGGGAGAAAAGCGACCGGGTACGTGCCGGTAACGCGAATAGGGACTGGTCGAACCTACAGGGACTCGCGACGAAGGCCCCCGCCGGCGGGGCCGGTATCTCGGTCTTGAAGTGTTGCGTGTGTTCAGTTTGGATGCTTAACGCACTTTGTCTACCGCGATGGCGACAGTGATCGGATCGTTCGAGCACAGATGTATCTCAGCCTTAAGAATGTACACAACGAGCCGAAGGGCGTATTTAAATTGATTGATTGAACTGACTACCCATTTTGTGTTGCGGTTGAGACGTCGACTGCAACACCAAGGGTTCCGGGTTCGATCCCCGGGCAGTACAAACATTTGTGTGCATGAACATGTCTGTTTGTAATGGTCTGGGTGTTTTCTTATGTATAATATGTATGTATTTACAAAAAAAAAGTAAATAAGTATATTTATCCGTTGTTTAGTACATAATACAGGCTTCACGCTTAACTTGAGGCTAGATGGCGCTGTGTGAATGTCAGTGGATATTTATTTATTTATTTATATTAAAAATAAATAAATATGCTAGGTGTTCAACAACTCTGCCTGTAAGTTTAGTAGAATGTGCATTAAATTTAAAAGCCCTATAATGATCTTACTAATGACTGCTCCTGTTAGCCGCATTTGGCTTCTACAGCTTTGCTGAGTAATTGGCGACCGATGATGACGTTCTTAAGTATTTACCATAGATATGCCAATACAACTGTCTGTGGTATTTACAAAAATGAGCCAATGAGCGTCCTAGAGTGATACTCAAACCTCGGCTAAGGGCGTTGCGGACAAGGCTAGGTAATCGTGATGTTCCGGATATTCGTATCCGTGGATCTACATTTAAGCGATCCGGCACTACACTATTAAGTAACCGAGTATATGTTTGGGGAGAAAGCAAAGCGGTCCGGCACACGCTGGTTACGCGAATAAGGACTCGTAAGGCATCGATATTCGTGAACGAAACCGCTCCAAAACAACTACTACGTGTAGTACTTGTCGAAACAACCTGTTCCAACTACAATGGCAATTTTGAATTGCGCTCACGTTAACTTGCTAACCTACTGTGTCGTAACAAGGTCGTCGTAGGAAAGTAGAACCTACAGATAGAATCGTTAAGATGTAAAGTTATCTAATTTAATTACATTTAAAAAGAGGGAAGATCGCAATTATCCATGGGAACCATTCATTGTTATGTCACTGTTTTGTTACACTTGATGAATGGTCGTACTGAACGTTTTTCTCACCAAACAATAAAATTGGTCAATGTTTGGGACTAGTTACGCCATCTGTGCGTGATTGCGTAATCTAGTTGTACTCGTAGATGCTATTTGGAGTCGCTACTTTTCGACGCTAGATAGCGTATAAACTACTAAAGTATTGCTTTTCGACGGTAGATGGCGCTGATAATTTTTACTGAAGATATTTTTGTATCGTTACAGGATCACTGAAAACATCGTTTTTGGCGGGATCGACATTCACAGTTAACTGGCATTTGGCCTACGCTCATCGTGTAAGTTGAAATTTTTTAAATATAGTTTTTAAGAGATCAAAGATCGATGACCAAATTGTGAACAAGACAAAGTATGTTTTATTTATGTATTTGATGTATGTCATTTTGACTTTACAGGGTGGCTTTAGTTTGAGGATATTGGATGAACTGGAGAGGCCAGTTCTGGACTTGACTCCCAGAGCTGCTGGGTCAGAGTTTGTTCGCGACGATATCACGTGAGTGTTGTTTGTATCTGATATTTAAATCGGCTTATTGTATTTGAGTGTATTGATGAATTGCATACATATATACACTCGCGTGCAAGTAAATCGACTCAAGCCTCAAGTACGCATAACAAGTGATATAACTAAAAAATGCCTTATTATACCTCTATATAATGTTTTACATAATTAAAGCCTAGTAATTGAGCTTTAAAATGGTGTAAGTTGCATGAAAATCGATTCAGTAGTTTAGTAAAAAAGGTTAATGCTAATGATAATGTAAGAAATGTTGAAAATTCATACAATTTCACAGTATGGGGTTATTGTGTTTAAATGAAACAAAATGTGCGTAAGATAAAAAAAATATTCGTGTCAATATTTGGTATTCCCTCCTCTAGCTCTGATCACTGCTCTCATGCGATTCTTCATCGACCTTATCAACTTTTTAATGGATGATTGTGGTATTCGACCCCACTCTTCTACCAACGCAGTCTTGAGCTCATTGATGTTTGTCGGAGCTGGATTCCTCGCTCTAACTTTCCTTTTGAGCTCGTCCCATATGTGCTCAATGGGATTTAAATCGGGGCTGAGCGCTGGCCAATGCATAGTGTGAATTCCAACTTCGTTCAGGAAATCACGTGTGGCCCGAGCAGTGTGACATCGGGCATTGTCATGCATCAAGATGAAATTTTCCCCAATAAAGCCTTGATAAGGGACAACTTGATCCAGTAGAACATTTTCAATGTAACGATCACTGGTCAGACCTCCTCCCCGGCCTCCCCAGGAACGAAAACAAGGTCCGTTTTGCCTTCTAAGGAAATTCCAGCCCACATCATGCAAGATCCGCCACCATATGCAACGGTTTCCACAAAGCAGCACTGTGAAAACCGTTCACCGGGACGACGGTATACCCGACCTCTCCTGTCGCTGCCATGGAGACACATCCTCGTCTCATCTGTGAACAGGACTGACTGCCATTGCTCTATGCTCCAATCCAAATGTTCTCGAGCAAAGTGAAGGCGTGCTTGACGATGAGCTGTGGTCAACTTCGGGCCTGTAGCGGGTCTTTTCGGAGTAAGGTTAGCTTCTTTCAACCTTCTTCTAACTGTCCACTGACTGACAGTCACCCCGCGAACTTGACGTAGCTCCTGCTGCACATCTACGCCGGTAAGGTGTCGATTTCGGAGAGAGGTCGAGACCAAAAACCGGTCGTCACGCTCCGAGGTGCACCGGCGTCGGCTGGTATTAGGCCTCCGAGTGAAGGCACCAGTCTCTTGAAACCTTCTGTATACTCTCGAGACAGCGGACTGACTCATATTCAAACGACGAGCGACTTCTCGCTGGTTCAACCCTTCTTGCAACAGGGCAACGACTTGAGCGGCTTCTTCAGGTGTTGTATCCATAATTTTCTTCAAATGACGGCTTTAATTTGCAGAGATGTGTTCAGGTCAACGTCTAATGAGCGACTGATAAGAAAAAAACGATTACAGGGGGTTTTATAGGGGGTTGTGTCGCGCAAGTTGTGAATAGAGCGCAGAGCAGTTTACGGGAGGTTGCGTTCAGTTGCATTCTAAGTACAAGTGTTTATTTAAATTACTGATATTATGCTACCATTTGAAAGCCTAATTACTAGGCTTTAATTATGTAAAACATTATATATAGGTAAAATAAGTCATTTTTTAGTTATATCACTTGTTATGCGTACTTGAGGCTTGAGTCGATTTACTTGCACGCGAGTATAGAATACGCCTATATTTAGCATATTATATCGATATAAAGCTATCGAATTGGCTTTTGAATGTGTTTATTTCAAGTATTATGTGATGTGTTGATTCTTTTAATACTACTGTATTATATTTTATATCGTTTTTGAGTATTTCTTGTTAATTTATTGTATTTGCATATTTTTATTTTGTAACTTTGCACAATCTTACCCCTTGTTTATGTCACATGTTTGTGAGGTGAGGTTGTTGGTCTGGAACAGTGAATTAATTTTTTTCTTTATTGTTAAATTAATATCCTTTTTTAAGTGGGCAATAATTAATTATATCTTTTTATTTATATTGTTTAGTACACATGTTATTAAGTTGCTTAGTTTGGGGCTAGATGGCGCTGTGTGAATGTCAGTGGATGGAGCCGTCTCTTTAACTTTGTCGGAGGCCTCTTTACTTGCCTAAAGTGCGTTTGCTCCTTTACACACAAAATTGGCAATGCGAGTCACCAATGAGCGCACCAAGGGCAGATCAACAGCTTTAGTTCCATACTGTAGCTAGTACAATTACCGGGCATAAGAGACCTAACATCTGTTGTCTCGGGTGACGGGTGCGGTGCGGCATTGATGGGAATGATAACTGTCTGTCAGTTGTTATTTTTCCATAAATGCTACTCTGTCATGGTCGGGCGTATGACTTACCATTGAAGGGCGTCCTGTGCATCTGTAAAATAAAATAAATAAAACTGCATAATATAAGCTTCTCGAGTTATACTCTTACAGTGACTGGTGGCAATAAGCCTCATCATCATTGATGGTGTTCCAGTGCCCAGAAGTACGAGGTACGGCTCCCGAGTGACTTCACGTGCGAGAACTGCACTCTGCAACTGCAAAGGGAGGCCGGCGAGTGGGGCTCCAACTACCGCTTTTGGTCGTGTGCAGACATAGATATTGTAAATCGTGAGTGTTATTATATTAATTGCTTAAATAATTATAGAGCCTTTCATTAGGGGCTTTCAAACTTATATTTATATATTAATTTTTTTAACATACATAAGTTACCGACGCTCTTACGGTGAAGGAAACATCGTGAGGAAANTATAACTACTTAGACGGAAAAGTCAAAGTCAAAAACATTTATTTCAAATTAGGCTTACAAAGAGCACTTATGAACGTCAAAAAATATACAAAAATATAATAAAAAACGATTAAAATACTAAACTAAAGAAAAGACCAACGCTACGATGTCACGTCACTAATATCTCTCTCTTGACATTAGCGTTGTACGCGGGAAACAGTCATAATGTAACACTAAGATTAAAATTTAATTTGTTAATAATTGTTATTTAAACTTACGGTGAAGGAAAACATCGTGAGGAAACCTTCATGCACGCCTGCGAAGAGATTCGAAGGTTGTGTGTGAAGTCGTCCAATCCGCACTGGGCCGCGTGACGACTAAGGCCTAATAACCCTATACGGGGAGGCTCGTGCCCCTCGGTGGGACGTTTAATGAGCTGATGATGATGAAACTTAAAGTATCATTGAATACTACGTAACGGATTTTGATGCGTTTTTTTAATAGATAGAGTGATTGAAGAGGAAGGTTTATATGTATAAAAGCACCCATTAAATAGTGGATAAATACTGTTATGGTGGAGGTCTTGCGGCGGTACCGGCCGGCCGGGGCGGGGGCAAGCCTCTTATCACTGTGCAAAGCCGGGGCGGGTCGCTAGTAATTAATAGAATTATGATTGCACTTATCATCACTCACGGCTACAATATTAGGATGGTAGGCCCGTGTGATAGTAAACGGCCTAAAGTCCTCATGAACTATACGGTAAGGCCTGTGTTGTAGTGAGAGCGGTATAGGCTGATAATGATTCGCAAGAGCCTAATGAAGTAATCAAACCGGTTTGGTTTCAATTGACATTCATATGTGCTTGACAATAGAATAAATTAAATCTTACTGTGTCAATGAATTTATTATTGCCATTGCAACTTGATTAAGTTGAATAAATGAATAAATGAATTATGAAATGAATTATGAATTAACCTGACCCAGGTCTATATTTGGCGGATTTCGAAAGTGATTTTAAATTTGTTCATGAGCCAGTACTGTAGTACTGATTTGAATAGTATGAATTATTTCTTTTCTTGCTGTTGGTCGCAGATGGCCTTAACAGCTTCACGGAACATTGGCGAGCGCAGATGGCTCTCAGCCCAAAATATTATGCAACGGGCCTAAGGATGTCCCAGATAGGGACGCGAACCACGGCTTAGGGCGTTGCAGGGGGGAGGGCTAGGTAACCAAGTATACGTTTGGGGAGAAAAGCGACCGGGTACGTGCCGGTAACGCGAATAGGGACTGGTCGAACCTACAGGGACTCGCGACGAAGGCCCCCGCCGGCGGGGCCGGTATCTCGGTCTTGAAGTGTTGCGTGTGTTCAGTTTGGATGCTTTACGCACTTTGTCTACCGCGATGGCGACAGTGATCGGATCGTTCGAGCACAGATGGATCTCAGCCTTAAGAATATACACAACGAGCCGAAGCGCGTACTTAAATTGATTGACTGAACTGACTACCCATTTTGTGTTGCGGTTGAGACGTCGACTGCAACACCAAGCGTTCCGGGTTCGATCCCCGGGCAGTACAAACATTTGTGTGCATGAACATGTCTGTTTGTAATGGTGTGGGTGTTTTCTATGTATAAATGTATGTATTTACAAAAAAAAGTAAATAAGTATATTTATCGTTGTTTAGTACCATAATACAGGCTTCACGCTTAACTTGGGCTAGATGGCGCTGTGTGAATGTCAGTGGATATTTATTAGATATTTATTTATTAAATAAATAAATAATATGCTAGGTATTCAACAACTCTGCCTGTAAGTTTAGTAGAATGTGCATTAAATTAAAAGCCCTATAATGATCTTACTAATGACTGCTCCTGTTAGCCGCATTTGGCTTCTACAGCTTTGCTGAGTAATTGCGCGACCGATGATGACGTTCTTAAGTATTTACCATAGATATGCCAATACAACTGTCTGTGGTATTTATAAAAATGAGCCAATAAGCGCTAGAGTGATACTCAAACCTCGGCTAAGGCGTTGCGGACAAGGCTAGGTAATAGTGATGTTCCGGATATTCGTATCCATATCCGTGGATCTACATTTAAGCGATCCGGCACTACACTATTAAGTAACCGAGTATATGTTTGGGGAGAAAGCAAAGCGTTCCGGCACACGCTGGTTACGCGAATAAGGACTCGTAAGGCATCGATATTCGTTAACAAACCGCTCCAAAACAACTACTACGTGTAGTACTTGTCGAAACAACCTGTTCCAACTACAATGGCAATTTTGAATTGCGCTCACGTTAACTTGCTAACCTCGTGTCGTAACAAGGTCGTCGTAGGAAAGTAGAACCTACAGATAGAATCGTTAAGATGTAAAGTTATCTAATTTAATTACATTTAAAAAGAGGGAAGATCGCAATTATCCATGGGAACCATTCATTGTTATGTCACTGTTTTGTTACACTTGATGAATGGTCGTACTGAACGTTTTTCTCACCAAACAATAAAATTGGTCAATGTTTGGGACTAGTTACGCCATCTGTGCGTGATTGCGTAATCTAGTTGTACTCGTAGATGCTATTTGGAGTCGCTACTTTTCGACGCTAGATAGCGTATAAACTACTAAAGTATTGCTTTTCGACGGTAGATGGCGCTGATAATTTTTACTGAAGATATTTTTGTATCGTTACAGGATCACTGAAAACATCGTTTTTGGCGGGATCGACATTCACAGTTAACTGGCATTTGGCCTACGCTCATCGTGTAAGTTGAAATTTTTTAAATATAGTTTTTAAGAGATCAAAGATCGATGACCAAATTGTGAACAAGACAAAGTATGTTTTATTTATGTATTTGATGTATGTCATTTTGACTTTACAGGGTGGCTTTAGTTTGAGGATATTGGATGAACTGGAGAGGCCAGTTCTGGACTTGACTCCCAGAGCTGCTGGGTCAGAGTTTGTTCGCGACGATATCACGTGAGTGTTGTTTGTATCTGATATTTAAATCGGCTTATTGTATTTGAGTGTATTGATGAATTGCATACATATATACACTCGCGTGCAAGTAAATCGACTCAAGCCTCAAGTACGCATAACAAGTGATATAACTAAAAAATGCCTTATTATACCTCTATATAATGTTTTACATAATTAAAGCCTAGTAATTGAGCTTTAAAATGGTGTAAGTTGCATGAAAATCGATTCAGTAGTTTAGTAAAAAAGGTTAATGCTAATGATAATGTAAGAAATGTTGAAAATTCATACAATTTCACAGTATGGGGTTATTGTGTTTAAATGAAACAAAATGTGCGTAAGATAAAAAAATTATTCGTGTCAATATTTGGTATTCCCTCCTCTAGCTCTGATCACTGCTCTCATGCGATTCTTCATCGACCTTATCAACTTTTTAATGGATGATTGTGGTATTCGACCCCACTCTTCTACCAACGCAGTCTTGAGCTCATTGATGTTTGTCGGAGCTGGATTCCTCGCTCTAACTTTCCTTTTGAGCTCGTCCCATATGTGCTCAATGGGATTTAAATCGGGGCTGAGCGCTGGCCAATGCATAGTGTGAATTCCAACTTCGTTCAGGAAATCACGTGTGGCCCGAGCAGTGTGACATCGGGCATTGTCATGCATCAAGATGAAATTTTCCCCAATAAAGCCTTGATAAGGGACAACTTGATCCAGTAGAACATTTTCAATGTAACGATCACTGGTCAGACCTCCTCCCCGGCCTCCCCCAGGAACGAAAACAAGGTCCGTTTTGCCTTCTAAGGAAATTCCAGCCCACATCATGCAAGATCCGCCACCATATGCAACGGTTTCCACAAAGCAGCACTGTGAAAACCGTTCACCGGGACGACGGTATACCCGACCTCTCCTGTCGCTGCCATGGAGACACATCCTCGTCTCATCTGTGAACAGGACTGACTGCCATTGCTCTATGCTCCAATCCAAATGTTCTCGAGCAAAGTGAAGGCGTGCTTGACGATGAGCTGTGGTCAACTTCGGGCCTGTAGCGGGTCTTTTCGGAGTAAGGTTAGCTTCTTTCAACCTTCTTCTAACTGTCCACTGACTGACAGTCACCCCGCGAACTTGACGTAGCTCCTGCTGCACATCTACGCCGGTAAGGTGTCGATTTCGGAGAGAGGTCGAGACCAAAAACCGGTCGTCACGCTCCGAGGTGCACCGGCGTCGGCTGGTATTAGGCCTCCGAGTGAAGGCACCAGTCTCTTGAAACCTTCTGTATACTCTCGAGACAGCGGACTGACTCATATTCAAACGACGAGCGACTTCTCGCTGGTTCAACCCTTCTTGCAACAGGGCAACGACTTGAGCGGCTTCTTCAGGTGTTGTATCCATAATTTTCTTCAAATGAAGGCTTTAATTTGCAGAGATGTGTTCAGGTCAACGTCTAATGAGCGACTGATAAGAAAAAAACGATTACAGGGGGTTTTATAGGGGGTTGTGTCGCGCAAGTTGTGAATAGAGCGCAGAGCAGTTTACGGGAGGTTGCGTTCAGTTGCATTCTAAGTACAAGTGTTTATTTAAATTACTGATATTATGCTACCATTTGAAAGCCTAATTACTAAGCTTTAATTATGTAAAACATTATATATAGGTAAAATAAGTCATTTTTTAGTTATATCACTTGTGTTATGCGTACTTGAGTCGATTTACTTGCACGCGAGTATAGAATACGCCTATATTTAGCATATTATATCGATATAAAGCTAACGAATTTGGCTTTTGAATGTGTTTTATTTCAAGTATTATGTGATGTGTTGATTCTTTTAATACTACCTGTATTATATATTTTTATATCGTTTTTGAGTATTTTCTTGTTTAATTTATTATTGTATTATTATTATTGTAACTTTGCACAATCTTACCCCTTGTTTATGTCACATGTTTGTGAGGTGAGGTTGTTTGGTCTGGAACAGTGAATTAATTTTTTTCTTTATTGTTAAATTAATATCCTTTTTTAAAGTGGGCAATAATTAATTATATCTTTTTATTTATATTGTTTAGTACACATGTTATTAAGTTGCTTAGTTTGGGGCTAGATGGCGCTGTGTGAATGTCAGTGGATGGAGCCGTCTCTTTTAACTTTGTCGGAGGCCTCTTTACTTGCCTAAAGTGCGTTTGCTCCTTTACACACAAAATTGGCAATGCGAGTCACCAATGAGCGCACCCATAGGGCAGATCAACAGCTTTAGTTCCATACTGTAGCTAGTACAATTACCGGGTATAAGAGACCTAACATCTGTTGTCTCGGGTGACGGGTGCGGTGCGGCATTGATGGAGATATAACTGTCTGTCAGTTGTTATTTTTCCATAAATGCTACTCTGTCATGGTCGGGCGTATGACTTACCATTTGAAGGGCGTCCTGTGCATTCTGTAAAATAAAATAAATAAAAACTGCATAATCATAAGCTTCTCGAGTTATACTCTTACAGTGACTGGTGGCAATAAGCCAGTACCTCATCATCATTGATGGTGTTCCAGTGCCCAGAAGTACGAGGTACGGCTCCCGAGTGACTTCACGTGCGAGAACTGCACTCTGCAACTGCAAAGGGAGGCCGGCGAGTGGGGCTCCAACTACCGCTTTTGGTCGTGTGCAGACATAGATATTGTAAATCGTGAGTGTTATTCGTATTAATTGCTTAAATAATTATAGAGCCTTTCATTAAGGGCTTTCAAACTTATATTTATATATATAATTTTTTAACATACATAAGTTACCGACGCTCTTACGGTGAAGGAAAACATCGTGAGGAAACCTTCATGCACGCCTGCGAAGAGATTCAAAGGTTGTGTGTGAAGTCATCCAATCCGCACTGGGCCCGCGTGGATGACTAAGGCCTAATCACCCTATACGGGTAGGCTCGTGCCCTCGGTGGGGACGTTTAATGAGCTGATGATGATGACATAAGTTAATATATATCACACAAAGTAAAAATACTTGGAACAATAAAGTTTGCACACGTACATTTATATGACGTCTTTCTAATATAATATCTTTATTGACAATTTCAATAACATTTATATTTTTTAAACTGCCTTCGTGGTGTAGTGGGCACAGGTGGTACGCGACCCACAGGTGGTGGGTTCGAATCCCCGCGGGAAACGACACATGATTTTTCAAGTTTGGTTAGGACATTGCAGGCTGAATCACCTGGTTGTCCGAAAAGAAAGATGATTCCATGCTTCGTAGGGCACGTGGAGCCGTCGGTCCCGGCTGCAACCTCAGGATGGTACTCGGACCCAATGCAGATGCAGGTTAGCACCATCAATCCGCATTGGGCCCGCGTGGTGGGTTACGGCTCAATCTCCTCATAACTCGCTTGTGAGGAAGGCCTGTAGGCCCTTAAGTAGGCCGTTCTCGTGTGAATACGTGAATAATCGGTCTTAGAACTCCATGTCGTGGAGGGAGGAGACAGTGCACTCTGTACGTCCCACCGGTAAAATCTAATTATAGACAAAATTCTTATTTAGTGAGGGCAAGCAGGTGTTTCAATGACTTAACTAAAAGTGTAGATGTAGACTTATATAATACTACAACCTTGCAACTTAAGCGGCAACTTGCAAACATTTTTTTTATGCAGCAATAGCGTACCGATGTTTTTGGGTTAAAAATTTAACTTTATACTTTGTGTTATATGGAAACTTTTAATTGGCCTTCAATATTTATATTTATTATGTGTCTAAAATAACATTAGCTGTAAGTTTTCCTAAAATTTAAAAAATAAAATAAAATATAGCCTATGAGTTATTATGTCTGTCACCTATATTGTTGTAAAGTTTCATCAAAACCTATTCAGCTTTTTAGGAACAAAAACACTCTCAAACTTTCGTGATTATGAAATCTGGTGACATGTTATAAGATATATTAGGACAGATTTTAGTCAGTTATTAATATGCTTAACCTTAGATGTAATCTGTCTTGACATGTGACACACACAAGTAAAATGCATCACATTGAATATTGAATTATGCAAGATTGAAACCGAAACCTGCGCGTATGAAGAAAGCCATTGTGATTAGGGTTGCCACCTTTTGTTTTTTGTGTTTAAAATACAATGTATTTTTCTTTTGTTTTATATTTAAAACAGTGGCAGATTTACAATTTTGCCGCCCCTACTACTTTTGAAATTGAATACGTTAGTTAACTTTACAATCATACAAATCTGGGGGCACTACCGTGCCTACTTCCTGGATTGCTAGCATGCCCAAATTTGGTATGTAGGTAATCTAAGTTGAGTCTAAAACCAACTTATAACTTTCGCTCCCCATCAGTACCTAAATATTTGGACTAAATTAGCCGCCCCTCTTAATCTGCCGCCCTAGGCTCCAGCCTACTTTATCATCATCATTTCAGCCTTTGGACGTCCACTGCTGGACATAGGCCTCCTCCAATGCTTTCCATACGTACCGATCTGAGGTAATATGCATCCAGCGCTTTCCGGCGACCTTAATCAGGTCATCCGACCATCTTGCCGGTGGACGTCCTACGCTTCGCTTTCCGGTACGTGGTCTCCACTCAAGAACCTTTCTGCCCCCAACGACCATCGGTTCTTCTCTCAGCTTACTTAGCCTATTGGTAAATCCGCCACTGTTTAAAAAAATATTTTAGTTTGCAATTTGCAGTTTGCAATAAAATTAGTATCCTTATTAAATTTTAATGGATAAATTCCGTATAAAGAAATATCCATACGACTTCAATAGAAATCAATTTATGCAAAATAAAGTATTTTCGGCTATTATTCATTTGAAGTATAGTAAGTAGTCAGCTCATTGAACGTCCCCACCGAGGGGCACGAGCATACCCGTAAGGGTGTTTAGGCCTTACTCGTTCACGCGGGCCCAGTGCGGATTGGCCGACTTCACGCACAACCTTTGAATCTCTTCGCAGGCGTGCGCAGGTTTCCTCACGATGTTATCCTTCACCGTAAGAGCGTCGGATAACGTAGTTATAATTTCGAAAATTCGAAAACACATTGTGGCGGGATTTGAACCTCAGCCCTCCCGGTAGGAGGGCAACAGTTCACACTATTGAGCCACCGACGTTGATAGTAGTAAAATTACATTAAATAAGGTCAATACTTTATTAAGTATGGTAAGTTACAGGTGGCAACCCTTATTGTGACTGACAAGGACGATGGTAATCAAGAACTGGTTTTATTCATAAGACAGTAGTTTTAAGTATTATCAATTGAGCTTACATAAACCATATTCATCGGTGGCTTAATAGTGTGGACTGGTGCCTTCCCACCGGGAGGGCGAAGGTTCTAATCCCGCCACTGTGTCTTCGAATTTTCAAAATTATATGTACGTTATCTGACGTTCTTACGGTGAAGGAAAACATCTTTAGCATACGCACGCCTGCAGAGATTCAAAGGTTGTGAAGCCAACCCGCACTGGGCCCGCGTGGACGACTAAGGCCTAATCACCCTATACGGATAGGCTCGTGCCCCTCGGTGGGGACGTTAATGAGCTGATGATGAAACAATAAACTAACTACACAATCTCAGTCAAAAAGTGTCTGCGGCTATGACATAGTAATAAATATCCACTGACATTCACACAGCGCCATCTAGCCCCAAGTTAAGCGTGAAGCCTGTATTATGGGTACTAAACGACGGATAAATATACTTATATAAATTTTTTTGTAAATACATACATATTATACATACCCTTGGTGTTATCAAGGTAGGTACCACCACAGTGGCAGATATCGTCCCGTAAAATAAGAGAGCTATGCAGTATGCACTTCTGCATTTCGGGATGAGGGCACTGTAGCTAGTAAAATTCCGGGTATGAGAGTCCTAACATATGTTGTCTTTGGTGTCGGACGCAGTGCGGCATTGATGGAGGATAATAACTGTCTATCAGTTGTTGGTCTCCTTCAATGCCGCTCTGTCATCGTTAGGCGTATCACTTACCATCAGGTGAGCGTCCTGTTCACTTAGTAACATTAAAAAATTATATTTTTTAGTTTTAATTATTTATTTTTAAGTGTTTATGGTGTAATATATTTTTGTTAAGTATAAACAAGTAAGTTTATCAACTTCCCAATTCGTCCTCCAGGCAAAGAATACCACGAGAGTTGCTCCGGCCACGGGTTCCACATACTAGGCCGTTGTAAGTGCAACAAACTGTACTACGGGCCTCGGTGTCAGTTCGCCGACGAGTGTGCCGAGGACGCCGACTGCGGGCTGAGGGGGCGGTGTGTCGATGTCAACGGGACTGAAGCACCCGCCAAAGTATGCTACTGCCCATTTGGGTTCCACGGAAAGGGCTGTAATAAGAGTAAGTGTTTAAAGTTTCTTGTCTATTTTATAAACTAATACAAATACCAACTGGAGCGTCGGTGGCTCAATTGTGTGGACTGTCGCCTTCCTACTAGGAGGTCTGAGGTTCAAATCCCGACACGTACGATATGTTTTCGAATTTTCGAAAATATATGTACGTTATCCGACGCTCTTACGGTGAAGGAAAACATCGTGAGGAAACCTTCTTGCGAAGAGATTCGAAGGTTGTGTGTGAAGTCGTTCAATCCGCACTGGGCCCGCGTGGACGACTAAGGCCTAATCAGCCTATAAGGGTAGGCTCGTGCTTCTCGGTGGGGACGTTTAATGAGCTGATGATGACAAATACCAACTGGCTGCTTTGGACTCGATTGAGCGGCGTGCTGAGCGGCTCATTGGCGACCCTACTCTGACTGACGCTAAGGTGCAAAGCCTCGAGCATCGTCGTAGAGATGCACGGCTGTCAGTTATTTACAAGTTACATTTTGGTGAGTGTGCGATGGAATAACACGAGTTAATTCCACCAGCCCCTTTTCACCATCGGTATACAAGACGCAGGCCAGCGTTCCATCATTAGACAGTTCATTCACACAAATGTTTGTACTGCCCGGGGATCGACCACGGAACCCTTGGTGTTATAACCGACGTCTCAACCATTACCTATATGGGTCGTGAACCTACAATAAATTTGATAAATAGATGATATAACTAGAGATACAAAAGCAATAGAATTTACACCTTATATGCTTATTTCCTTATTTTCAGAGTCCCCATGGAAGGATAAGAAGATCAACCTGGATCTGTACACGAAGAAAGAGCTATCCAAAGAGTTCAATTTGTATTGGAGGGTGTTGAAAGAAGAGGCTGAACTTGAGGTTGTCATGATTGTAAATGGCACTTCGTATGCTGGTATGTAAAAATTAATAAAATATTTTATTTGGGAAATAGTTTATGAATAAATTCATAACATAGTTTGGAGTCTCATTCTCAGTCTCATTCACTTCCGGTTGAATAAATGTTATATTGAGACTATTAATAGTTACAAAACATTTTAATACAGCATAAGCAATAAACAAAGTTGTCAAATGTGACAACTTAGTTTAATATAATACAGTCATTTCATAAAAATATACGAGAAGTTGATACTTAACGGAAGCTTAAAGACCAACCATTAACTTTGTCTACAAAACAAAGATGGCGACACTGTTAAATGTCATTATAGAACATGTTTACGCATTGATAATATTTAACTCAATGTGTTTACGTAAATGCTAAATGCTTTGCACAATTTATACGTTCAAATATTTATAAATAACACTTGGCCTTTCTTGATAAATCAATTACGACCTCGAAATTTTAAGCTGGCATTGTTAAATGTTATTATTAGAACATTTTTACGTTAATACATTAGAAAATTTAAACTAAAACTTTAATAACTAAAACTAAAATATGTATGATTAAAACTACCTTGACGACGCAGTATCAAGTTTACAATCTAAGTAACATTTAATTTATTAGGTTCTTTATTTCCAGCTGTCGGATGGCGTCCTAGTGGTTTAACGAAACAATGCAAGAATTTTCCCGTGTTGGGACCTGCAATCAATGACAAACGTAAGTTATGTTCTGGTTTTCTTACAAAATAATTGGTCTTAGGACTTATTTTTACCAATTAAACTTCGTACTAGGGTGACCGACATAGCCCACAGGATATGCAAGTTGAAGTGGCAGTGGGCAGGGCGTAGAACCGATGGCCGATGGGGCGGAAAGGTTCTCGAGTGGCGTCCACGTAACGGAAAACGAACCGTAGGCCGACCCCCAACCAGATAGACGGATGACCTGGTTAAGCGGGTAGCAGATGGATGTCAACTGCTAGGGATCGGTCCGCGTGGGAATCATGAAGAGAGGCCTGGATAATGGAGATGGAACGCTACTTTGCGCGGTCCTGACATACCTCCCTAGCTTCATTCCCATCCATCAATCTTTTCAAACAAGCTCTTTTATTCCTTTTGGTTGGGACCCAGCCATATAAGGACTTGACCAATTTGGTCAAGGTTAGTCCTTCTGGGTCGTCCTCACCTCGTGTATCAATTAATTTATTTTATAATATTATTTTAAAAATTTTGTCATTTTTTTAATATTAATATATTCCATAGCTTCATTCTTCGATATAATTCACCATGTAGTCCCTTTAACCTACAAAGCAACTTCGAACTTATTAAGAGTTAATCTATTGACCAAGAAAAAAGTTAGCTGTCAACCTACATTTCCCTATGATAGAACTTGTCATTCTTTAGAGATAAATAGTCATCATTATTATACCAAAAACTTCGTAAAATTTGATTATATCTTCGAATGAAGCTTATTCATGTAATACTACTGATCAAATTTCACTTGTCAAGTTCGTTTGATCATGTATTATAGTGGCATTTTAATGACAGAGTTATAATAAAATTGTAACAGTTGAGAATTACAGATATAAAAGATTTATTTGAGTAAATATATTTTGAGTTTGTGTTTGTATCTCTTACAACGAACGCCAACAGAGACCACCCCAAAGCCGGAACCCCTCCCAGAACCGGAGCCCAAGGCGGAACCCGAACCGAACCCAACGCGGAACCCGCGCCGGAACCCGAGCCCAAACCGGAACCCGAACCTACTGCAGGTCAGTCAACATCGCATTTCTGTTTACTATTTTCTCATTATATTTTTGAAATTTTTTGACATCAAGTTATTTTTTTTATAACTATTTGGCTTGTATTATTTGTGTTAAGTTTATTCTCATCTATTAAATATTAATATGATTGGAGTGTTTGTTTGTAATATTGAAACAACCATTATTTTCATCATGAATTTGATTAATCAACAGAAGTTTAGACTGATTTAGTAAATTAATCAAAACCAGGTGTAGGGTGCCATATTTTTTTTATAAAATTATATATATTTAATATTGTTTAAATTAATCAATATAGTCCACGTTGAATTCTGTGGCAACCTATATGTAAGGTGACACCTTAGATAAACAATACACTAACTAGAAGCACAATCTCACTTGAAAAGTCATCATCATCATCATCAGCTCATTAAACGTCCCTACCGAGGGGCACGAGCCTACCCGTATAGGGTGATTAGGCCTTAGTCGTCCACGCGGGCCCAGTGCGGATTGCACAACTTCACACATATTTAAAATTGCGGTGAAAATAAACTAAATAAATAAAACCCACGGGATCGTGTTATCGTACCATACCAATGACGGGGTACCAACATACGGATAGGTACTATTATATGAAACGCACTATATGTATGAAAATTTTGCTCAACTGACGCGATGAGAAAATTTTGCCGCGGGCACTTTTCAAGTCTTTTACCACCATTGAGCGTCGGTGACAAAATGGTGTGGACTGTTGCCTTCCTACCGGGAGGGCTGAGGTTCAAATCCCGCCACGTACCAATGTGTTTTCGAATTTTCGAAATTATATGTACGTTATCCGACGCTCTTACGGTGAAGGAAAACATCGTAAGGAAACCTTCATGTACGCCTGCGAAGAGATTCAAAGGTTGTGTGTGAAGTTGTCCAATCCGCACTGGGCCCGCGTGGACGACTAAGGTTTAAGCACCCTATACGGGTAGGCTCGTGCCCCTCGGTGGGGACGTTTAATGAGCTGATGATGATGATGACGACTTTTCAAGTGAGATTGTGCTTCTAGTTAGTGTATTGTTTGTCTAAGGGTGGCTTTCACTGTTTGTGTTTAATTTGTTGTTTCTTGTACCAGTGTTTATCTTGTCGGTTGTTCGTATTATTATCCTATTAAATAAATATCCAGAACCCCAAGCAGAGCCGAGTGATGGTCGGAACAAACGAGTGGCGCTTCACTCCTTAGACGGCTTTGACTTCAAGAACCTTGGCGACGACGTCACTGTGAAAACTAGCATCTCCTACAAAGTGTCCAGTTCTAAAGGTTAGTTACCTTGAAGACCCTTAACTCTGTTACTGCTAGGATTTATACCTTGCATTTGACGACCATAATATAAATACAAATAAAAAAAAATCACATTCATAGAATGCTAGTGCGTTAAGTAACAATTCGTCTTAAAATAAGTAGTTTAAAGTGTTTGTTTAAATATATATAACTCAAAGGTGGCTGACTTTATTAGAGAGTTATAAACGCACAGTCCAAACCACTGAACGGATCGTACTGAATATTCCTTCTTTATTTTGTAAATACATACATATAATATACAGAAACACCCAGGCCATTACAAACAGACATGTTCATGCACACAAATGTTTGTACTGCCAGGGATTGAACCCGGTACTCTTGGTGTCGTGGCCGTATGTACTTACAAAAAAACGATCGGAATGATTCAGGATGTATTGGAATAATTTTATACGCTAGAGTATTAATGCTGAAAACAAATAAAAAATATTTGTTTGTTAGCAGTTTTGTCCCCGATAGTATTTGACCACATTAATTTAATTATTTTTTTTTTTTCACAGGACGAAAGAAACGTGAAACATACAGCAATAGCAGTGAGTAAACAATATTTTTTTTCAAAAAAGAGCACAGACTAAAATGTAACACAGTTTAAAAAAAAATCACATGCGAAAGCACTATAATTATATGAAACGCTAACCGTGTTCATGTAAAAACACTACTAATGTATAATAACTTTAAGGTCTAAATAAGGTTGTGTAAATTATTCTAATCGTTATTATTTTTGTACTTAACCTTTTAACCGCTACGATTCCAGACACGAAAGGAAATCAAATTGTGTCTGTTGGATATATTTGTATTCGGTGTTTAGAGCTTGGAGCTTTGAAAAAGCTGTAATGGCACTATGCGGATAGCAGCAGTAGTTAGTTTGAAATCAGAAGATTTTTCTCGTAAAAGCAATTTCTTGAGAATGTTTCATGTTACAAAAGCTCATATGGGTTTCATCTCAGAATTATTTAAAGCTTCACTCCACACTTATCTATATTACACATATTGATGTCTGATTTGTCCAGGTCAATGCCTAGGATGGAACACAATGGTCTAGAAAAAAATCCTAGACTTGAATTCCTGTACGCATTAAACTAACAAAAATTTGTCCAAATATTTTACACAAACTTCGTCGACCAATTTACAATGTCATGTTGCATGGTTCCGTTATTTTTGCAGATGTGGAAACAACGACCCTTAATGCCCATACCACCCCTCTCCCCGAACCGGAACCCGTAACCGAACTTGAACCCGTTACCGAACCGGTACCGGTAACGGAAAAACCGAAAACCAGACCAAAGTTCATACCAAAGTCGAAACAGCTAGCGCTGCTTCGTTCCATTTCCACCCAAAAACCCAAAGTATTTAAACCAACCACACCTGAGCCTAAGTCTGAGCCAGAACCTACATCTGAGCCCGAACCTACCGCTGAACCTAAATCTGAACCTGAACCTACCGCAGAACCGAAATCTGAACCTGAACCTATTCTAGAACCTAAATCTGAGCCTGAACCTACCGCAGAACCCAAGGTTGAGCCTGAACCTACCGCAGAACCCAAATCCGAACCGGAACCTACCTCAGAACCCGAACATACTGCTGAACCCAAATCCGAACCGGAACCTACCTCAGAACCAACATACTGCTGAACCAAATCCGAACCGGAACCTACCTCAGAACCCGAACCAACCGCAGAACCAAATCCGAACCGGAACCAAAATCTGAACCGAACCCACTGCTGAACCTAAATCTGAGCCAGAACCAACGCAGAACCAAATCCGAACCTGAACCTACCAGAACCAAACCGAACCGGACCAAACCCAGAACCAAATCTGAACCTACCAGAACCAAATCCGAACCTGAACCTACTCCAGAACCAAATGAACCGAACCAACCCAGAACCCAAATCCGAACCGAACCTACTCCAGAACCCAAATCCGAACCAGAACCAACTCCAGAACCCAAATCCGAACCCGAACCAAACCCTGAACCCAAATCCGAACCGGAGCCATCTCCGGAACCCAAATCCGAGGAAAGCGAGACATTGCTAGTCAAGGGACTTAAAGAAGAAGCAGGTAACGCACCAGCTTTGCACCATATATTTTTAAACACTTCCATAGGTGTATTGTCTAGATTTTATGGATGCATTTTTTTCTATAACATCATCTTATCTGAAAGGCCGGCAACGCATTTCAGTGCCCTCTGGTATTGCAAATGTACATGGGCGGCGGTGACATTTACCATCAGATGAGCCGTTTGCTCGTTTGCCTGTTATAGTATAAAAAAAAAAATCTTAAATACTATAATTAAAAAAAAACTATTTTCTTTGTTTATAAGTTTAGTAAGCGCTTCTATCGCAGCGCTATTATATCTCCTTTTTTAATGGAAGGATACAAACAAGTACCTAAGTGTAAAACTACATGAGAATAATATTTCTTATTTTCAAAATTTTTTTAGCAGAGTAAATTATTTTGTACAATATTTAATATAGTAGAAATTTAAGATCGAACTGCTAATCAGAGTAAAAATTAAAACAAGATTTGAAAAATACGACTGAAAGGGATCGAAAGTCATTAAAATTGACTGTTTATATTAATAAGTGAAATGTAGGGAAAAATAACTTTGATAGTGTTCATTAAAAATTTTGTGTTATTCTATGGAAGTGTTTTATTTTGTATAGCATCAATATATCATCACGTAGTTGTGACTAAATAAAAAAGGTATTCAGTAATAAACTTTTTGCATGCTCATAATTAAAATTAGTATTCATTCTAATTTAACTATAAGTGTCAGAAATAATTTATTAAACACTAACACTTTTGATAATTAAATCGAAACTAAAATATTCATATTGTTTTTATAAAAGTTTTGTTATTTTATTATCAAATTAAACGAAAACGGTAATATCGAAAAAACTTATCGATTATTGAAATGAGAATCCATAACATAAAATACAATCTTTATTTTTTGTAGATTTTATTACTTAATTGTATTTATTGCTAATTAATATAAATTATATATGTTTGTTTGTATTATATTATTTGTATTTACTTTAAATATATATTTATTATTTGTGATTGTCTATCTCTTCCCGTTCTTATTTCTTTGGTGTTTGGTATCTATGCTTTTTTCTGTATTTAAAGCCTGAACGCATTGCTTCGCTTAGCTGCCTCTTTTCCAGAATTCTACTGAATCCCGTTTCCTTTCCTTTTCTTTAATTTCTGACATTGTTCAATTCTTAATTTTCACATAACTTTCTTTCCGGACTTGTTATAAAAGGGATTTTGAGCTTGCATACTATGATTTGTGTAGAAAATGAGAATCACTTTATTTTTTTAACCCTTGTAGGATCTGACTAGATATTGTGAAGTATTTACGAATAAGACAAACAAAGATAAAATTTGAGTCTTTTTAAAATTCTTCCTTCCTTTATTTTTAGCCTCCGGAATCTTTTGATTTCCAATTTTTTTTCGTAGATTTGGTAGGTACTTTATTTTCATTGATGATTAAATTGCAAATAAGGTACCTATGCAAGCTCAATTTCCTCTTTAAAATAAACTTTATACTTTCAAAACCTGGAGTGGTTCTATAACTTTTAATTTTTCTTTCTTAGCAATATAACTCTCGTGTCTGTATGATTTTCCTGTGTATTTCATTAGAATAACTATCTAAAAAAGAACCCTGTATATATTGATATTATTCGATTATCCAAAATTATAATGACAGAACTTTGTATTTGTAAGTATATTATTCGATTGTGTTTATAGGGAACCCAAATTTTATAATGCACAGAATATAATATATTCCGATGAATTGTAAAATTTTGTCAAGTATATTTAATTGAAGTAGTCACATTGGTAACTAATTAGCACAGATTAGATAATATATCTAATTAGATTAGGTTAGATTGATTTTGCAAAATTAGCTTAAATAGAAGCACAGATTGTACATTCTGAATTATTAGTTAAATTTAAAATACCTTAACTAAAATAATTAAAATTGTTCATTGTTCTGTAATTACTTACCATTGGTAAATTGTTAAAAATGTTAAAATAAATCTGAATGGTCAATTATGGATTTATTTTACTCGAAACCTCGAACATGAATAATGATCATTCATATTATATTAAAGTCTTTATTTTTTAATTAAACAAAGAATTCTAAGTGTAAGAAAGTACAATCGTGACGTCATAGGTGGTTATGCCACAGATAGTAAATAAGTCATTTTGACAGATTGATAGAAGTAGCTCAATTGATCTCTCAGTTTTCATCCCTATCTATAGAAACTAAGGTTTTAAAAAAGGATTTCGCTAATGCAACAAACATATTGTCATTCTATGTAATGGTTTTCAGGTTACTTCCCAGCACACGAATATGTACCTAAATTCGACTTCAACCCGATGGATTGCACGGACATTGTCATTGGAACTGCCAAAGGAAACTTCCACAGAATACTCGACTACTATACTAGAGATAGGTACGGTTTCAATTGATTTGTCCACTTCAAAGCTTAAGTTGAGAACCAGATCGATGTGGTAGACTCGGTACTGAGTCGTTTAGGTAGGTGTCGCAGTGCTGGTACTGACTGATATATATCTGGATATAGTTCTGTGAAATACAAGTGTTTTGCTTCTATGTTTCGGGAAGAGGGTACTGTAGTTAGTAAAATTACCGGGTATGACGGACCTAAGATCTGTTCTGAACTTCTTGATCTGTTGTCTCGGATGTAGAGCGCAGGGTAGTGTTGACAATAAATAATGCCTAGCTATTGCACCAATATTATATTGATTGAGAATAATGTCGAATAGAGCGTCGGTGGCTCAGTGGTGTGGACTGTCGCCTTCCTACCGGGGGGCTGAGGTTCAAATCCCGACACATACCAATGTATTTTCGAATTTTCGAAAAATATATGTACGTTATCCAACGCTCTACGGTGAAGGAAAACATCGTGAGGAAACCTTCATGCACGCCTGCGAAGAGATTCGAAGGTTGTGTGTGAAGTCGTCCAATCCGCACTGGGTCCGCGTGGACGACTAAGGGTAGGCTCGTGCCCCTCGGTGGGGACGTTTAATGAGCTGATGATGAATGTCGAATCTTCTATATTAATTTTCTTCAACACTGCGTCAGTCATGTTCAGGCGTTTCACTAATATAACTAAAGTTAGGACCAATTACGGAAAAAAATGTGGTTACTTTTGAAGGAGCGCAACTGTATAGTAAAATACCGTCAGACATAAAAAATGTAAGCTCATTACATATAGATATTTCTGATAGTTTATTTCAAAAATAAACTATCAGAACATATCTTAGCAAGTAAATAACTATATTTAAAAATAATGTGTTGAGTGAGTATTGTGTGTCGAATACCTACTTATGCAAGAAATGTAAACGTTCTGGACGACGTATTTTCATATAAGTTATATTGTGTTCTCATGTAAGTGACTGTAAATGTCTTTTTTGAGAATAAATTTCTTTAAACCTTACCACCAGTGTTATAAAAAGTAACAGTCGAACTTCAAAAGTAGGGAGGGGTTTAAGAACCAAAACGCAAGTAGGTTGCCCTGGCTGATTTGAGGTTCCATTTCCCTGTGTGGAGAGGCACGTCACACATAACTATATGGGTCATCATTACAACTGCTATTATAATATCAATAATTACCTCCGTAGATCAACCCCACGCGTGGACACTTTCTGGGGTGGTCACGATGACATCACCGCATCATCGGGCTTTGAGGAAAATGGAGTTACAACAATCATGTTCAGAAAGAAAATTAAGGTTAGTATCTTTGTCACATTAATTGCCTCTGTGGTCGCATCTTCAATAGCCTATAACGGCCCACTGCAGGGTATACAGGCCTTCTTTCACAACATCTCTATGTGGGCTGTGGCCCAATCTAGCCCGTCTCTCTCTCTCTCTCTTCAACCTATCGCAGTCCACTGCTGGACATAGGTCTCCCCCATTTTGCGCCAGATATCCCGGTCCTCCGCTTTTCTCATCCAGCTCCCACCAGCGACCTTCCGCAAGTCGTCGGTCCATCGGCCGAGGGCGTCCTACGCTACGCTTGCCAAGACGGTCTCCACTCCAGAACTCGTCTGCTCCAACGGCCATCGGTTCTGCGACATACGTGACCAGCCCACTGCCACTTCAACTTGCTGATCTAGCCCGTCACGTGGATCCAATGCGGATTGGCGGGTGTTAACGGCTACCATCCTAAGGTTGTAGCCGGCACCGACGGCTTCACGTGACAAACGAACGCACGGAATCATCTTTCTTTTCAGACAATTAGGTGATTCAGCCTGCGATGTCATATCCAATCTTGGGAAATTCGCACACTTAAGTTACCCCCACAGGATTCAAATCTAGGGCCTCCGTGTCACGTGTGTTCTGTAGAAGCGGGGGTTTAAGTGGAAAACCACGGAGGCAATTAATAAATATCATCATTATGATCAGCTTAGGTATTAAACGTCCCCACCGAGGGGCACGAGCCTACCCTAGGGCGTATAGGCGTTAGTCGTCCACGCGCGCCCAGTGCGGATTGGCCGATATCACGCACAACCTTTGAATCTGTTCGCAGGCGTGGGCTTCTTGACGATGTTTTCCTTCACCGTATGAGCGTCAGATAACGTACATATAATTTCGAAGATTCGAAAACATAGTACGTGGCCGGATTTGAACCTGCGGCCTACCGGTGGGAAGGCAACAGTCCACAGCATTTAACCACCGGCGCTCTGAAAATGTATGCTTAAATATCTTTCTTAACGACTGTAAGTTGTGTGTCCCAGGCAATGATATTCTGTATAAATAAACGCCACCTGTGCCTCAAAAACGAATTCTAAACGTCGCGTTGGGGGACTGAACTTGATATGAAAAATATCGTAGATAAGAAAGAAAAAATTAGGAGCGGTCCCCCAACGGGACTTTTTTTTTTTTTTGAATTATTAATAGATTCTTAGGTACTTTAACATTAAGTTTCTTCTATTATTTTTTACTTTTTAAAGGAAATTACTTAAGTTCTTGTTTTTTAAAATTTAATTTAATACATTGTCGCAGGCCAAAGAGCCGACCGACCATTCGATAGTGACGCGGCGATGCACGTGATATGGGCGCGCGGCCAGCAGGAGCGCGGCTTCTACCGCGCCGACGAGATCAAGTACCACGGACACGGCGCACAGAGGGGGCTGACTTCTATCAACTTCTTCGGTAACGTATATTTGCAAAATACATTTTTTTACATTGTAACGGAATAAACGGAACGCTAACACGTTCTACTGCGCATTCCTGCCAAAGCAAGTCAATGCCAAGCCTTATAGCCAAAGCCAGCCAATGAGAAGCATCCTTACCAAAGCCAGCCAATGGAAAGCCTCCCTGCCAAAGCCAGCCAATGCCTAGCCAGTTCGCCTATCTATGATGCCGTCGCTGTGAGACTTATTCACTTTTGGCGGGATTCGCTGATAATTCGATTGTTGGCGAATACGTGTTTTGTTTGTTATAAAAACCTTTTGCCAATTTGTATTCCACTATTACCGCCTACCATCTATTTGTGGAATAAACATTTAACTAAACAAGCGACTTATTTAGCATAACATTCGCTATAACATACATATCCACTTTTTTATGTAATTAATTATTGTTTTCATTGTGAAAATTTTTACATGCCTTTCTTAGGCGAAACATGTTGTATTATAAACCTTTGTGAAACATCTATTGTATTACTATGTTGGAAGTAAATAAAGTTTATTATTATTATTATTATCTGCAGGTTGACTGCATGAGATTCCGTAATCCTGTATTTAACCGACTTTTGCCAATACAGCCATGAATAGCCAGTCTTGAGGGTGAGGGTGGGCAACAGTGAAACTATCCTCCGCTCCCCGGTTTTTTATTTTATTTTAGAGCTAGGGTGGGGCAGCGCCCAAGCTTGCCCCAGTGTGGCTATGTCCATGATACAGCTTGCATTGACGACTCATTTGGTGTAATGGTTGAGACGTTGGCTATTACAACAAGGATTCCGGGTTCGATCCCCGGTCAGTACAAATATTTGTATGCATATCTGTTTGTATTGGTTTGGGTGTTTTAAATGTATATTATGTATAGATTTACAAAAATAACTATGTTTATTCATTGTTTAGTGCCCATACCACAAGCTTTCGCTTAAACGGGGATAGATAACACTATGTGAACGACAGTGGATTGTTTATAGTTTGCTAGAATTGTGTTACTAAAAAATGGATTTCTCTCTTATCATCATCAGCTCATTAAACGTCCCCACCGAGGGCACGAGCCTACCCGTATAGGTGATTAGGCCTTAGTCTCCACGCGGGCCCAGTGCGAATTGAACGACTTCACACACAACCTTTGAATCTCTTCGCAGGCGTGCATGAAGGTTTCCTCACGATGTTTTTCTTCACCGCAAGAACATCGGATAACGTACATAGATTTTCGAAAATTCGAAAACACATTGGTAGGTGTCGGGATTTGAACCTCAGCCACCGACGCTCCTGAATGAATATAATTCTAATTAAATTACATGCAAAAACAAAACAATTCGTCCACAGAAGAAACAAAGTCATCAGTGTACGGTGGAGTGTTGCCCTTACCGGACAAGTGCGGCGGGTTTTGGGAGCATCCGATCGGTTGTAGTGCGAACAACACGTGTGAGTACTACGCGTCGTGGGAGTACTTGGGCCTGAAGAGGGGCAAAGACTCCGTGCGGTTCACCATCAAGACTAAATATACAAACCTGTGGACTGGTATCGGCTTCAGCAATGACAAGAAAATGGTGAGAATAAGTTAATTTGTTTGAAATTTGACAGTTTTTTTACATAACATAATAATCACACATACATACATACCCACTTATATGTACAAACTCATACTCTTCCTCTCACACACACCAGCAAAGAAAGCCAAAACGCGCTTTAGGCGTTTTGGCTTGTTGTAAAATTAATAATTGCCTATTGTGAAATAAATCATCATCGGCTCATTAAACTCACTGAGGGGCACGAGTCAACCCGTGGCGGGTGTTTAGGCCTTAGTCGTCCACGCGGACCCAGTTTGGGTGGACGACTTCACGCACAACCTTTGAATTCTTCGCAGGCGTGCGCAGATGTCCTTATGTATTCCCCGTACATATCTATAATTTCGCAAATTCGAAAACAAATTGGTACGTGGCGGGATTTGAACCTCGGCCCTCCCGGTAGGAGGGACAGTCCACACCACTGACCCACCGACGCTCTCTCGATTGCTGTCTAGTTTATCCAAAAATGTTTTAAATATATTTGTATAACAGTACTCCATCTGTGTACCAAATTAATAAAAAACTTAGTCACGCGCGACGTTAGAGCGGCTATCAGTTGTTGGTCTCCTTCAATGCCGCTTGCCATAACCATGCGTATCACTTCAAGTGAGCGTCCTGAACGTCCTGTTCTCCATAAACATCAATATTGTTGTGTTCTGTTCTCTTCGTAACCTACACATCAATATTGTTGTGCAGTCGCAAACGGACGCGGTGATCGGATGGGTGGAGGCGCGGTCGGGTCGTCCGTTCCTCATGGACACGTGGGTGAGCGGCTACTCCGCCGCCCGCGTGGACGCCAGCCAGGACCTCCGCCACGAGGCCGGCAGCCACGTGGACGGCATCACCACGCTCACCTTCGTGAGGAAACGGGACACTGGCGACCCAAAGGTAAGGTGCTTTGAATATAGACGAACACGTTCTTTCACTGACTTGAAAATATGACCTCAGTATGAAGTTTTCGACACAGTGTTGCTACCTTAGCCCTTTTGGGGCTAGATCTAGCACTTTTGTGTGTAGGTGATTTTTTTTAATGATTTAGCCCGAATAGGGCAATCTAGCCCTTTTTCACTGATAAATAAATATTACTAAAGTATGAAGTTTTCGACATGATAGTTATCATGTCGAAAACTTCATACTTCGTACTTTTTTGATATTTCATCGGCCATGAAGATGTTTTTTTTAGATGCTCTGTCTGTTTTTCCATTCTGGGGGAAAATTTCCAAAAATAAGGAAGGTAACAAAATGTGTGTAAAATATTCAAGACAAATTGTATGCTGGCGACTTCGCTCTTATTTGGGGTAAATCGGTTTTCAATTCTGGGAGAATTTCCAAAAAATAAGGTAGGCAAGTGCGTGTAAAAAAATATTTTAAGACTAGCTTTTGCCCACGTCTTCGGGTAACACTGTTCCTACTTCTGGAGGAAGTTTCCAAAAACACTAAGGAAGTAATGAAAAAAAAATACAACACTAGCTTTTGACCGCGGCTTCGCTCGTGTTAAACTCTGAGTAGCATTTACTCGTATTGGGGAAAGATGTCCAAAAAAGCAGGTAATTATCGTTGGTAACAAAGTGTGTGTGAATATTTATTTCAAGACTTTTTAAGAATATTTATTTTGCCATCGGCTTCGCACTTGTTAAACTATGTCCGTCTCCTACATCAACGCTCCCCACAAATTTTCATCCAAATCGGTTCCTCCATTTTCGAGTTATAATAATAATATATATTTATTTCAGACAAAGTCCATATTAATTGTTAGTATTACATAAACTTAATCACTATGTTAGTAACATTTTATTCTTAACACTAAGTAAATATAAAAAGCTAATTATACCTAACAACTATAATAGAACTGGGTATCAATTGTACCCAATGGCGCAGCATCGGGGCATCCCAGCGCTCTGCAAACACCTTCAGGAGACTGTTGGAGCTGGCGCGGAGTCGAGATAGCAAGGAGGCGGACCGCTTTCGCATGATTGCGTTAAAATCGTCGGTGCGCGCCTCCGCGAACATGGCGGACGCGCTGAACCGCGGCAGCCCCAACAGAAACCTGAATGCGTTGTAGTCACAGATTTCCCAATACAGGAGATGGGGCAAGCCGCGTTTAAAGTGCGACAACTGTAAGCTCAACGAGCATACACTGGCTACCAATTTACGCTATGTGAGACGAGTCAAGACGCACGAATATAAGAAGAAATTACCGTTTTTTTTCCAAAATGCCATCCTGTGCAATTGTAACATGCCATCATCGCAATGAATCAGTAAATTTACCAAGAAATATAATAACTTTTCACAGGTAAGAACCCAAAAGAAATTGCGACACTGGGACTGCCTATAAACTTGGCGGCTTGTCCAGTCTAATGTATATTCTGATGTCTGTGGTTGTAGTACTGCACCCGCAGCTCCCCGTATGCACGCCGTGTATAGCTCGTCCACAACGCGCACGATAATCTGGATTTATATTCAATCTCGTTCCAGGATCTAGCGTTCACCGACACGCAATGTCTGTACATGATGTTCATAACGCAAGGGGGGAACTTCGAGCCGGTTAACAAGCGGACCAGCCGACATTTGCAGACCCCTGTCGTCTCTGAACAGCGAGTCTGCATTAGACCTTGTGGACCTGGTCAGTATATCTTGCTTAGTATTTTTAAATTTTAGTATTTGGTGCATGTAACTCCAGCTGCGTTGGATTAGAATTTAGTTAAGTATATTTTATATCACACACACACGTTATTTTATTCTCTCATATTGATTATAAAAAAAGAAGCTAAATTAGGAACGAAATAAAAAATTGTTCCTTATTTGGCTTTCTTTTTTTCACGAAACCACACACAACACACTTTCGCATTTATAATATTGGTATGAACAATGATGTTAAAAGTATAGATTCGAGATATGTTTAACAAAACAACACAAAAAAGTGTTCCGAATGTAGTGATAGCACATATATGCTGATGATGAAAAATATTGAAATGAAAATAAATAAATATCGATTGACATTCACTCAGCGCCCTCTAGCTCCAAAGCTCCAAACTAAGCAATAGCCTGTAATATGGATACTAAACAACGGATAATCATACTTATATATGTATATTTTTTTGTAAATAAATACATTAAACATATAAAACACCCAGACCACTACAAACAGACATGTTTATGCGCACAAATGTTTGTACTGCCCGGGGATCAAACCCTTGGTGTAGCAGCCGACGTCTCAACCACAGTACACCAAATGGGTCGTCAAAAATAAACATAAAAAAAAATTACTAATTAAAAAAACATTTCAAATACATCAACAGAACCAGTAGAAGAGGAAGTGACAACTGAACCGCCCATACCAGGTCTGAACTCGTACAATATGCTGATCCGCATCACGGGCCTCGCAGACAGCTTCAAACCCCCAGCAGCCGGGACAAGGGAATACGAGGAACTGAGCAAACAAGTCGTGGACAATCTGTCCCAGACCATGGCCGGGAATAAGGGATACCAGAAGGTGCTTGTCAACGGGTTTATGCAGTAAGTAATATAGTTTTTAGGGTTCCGTAGCCAAATGGCAAAAAACGGAACCCTTATAGATTGTATGTTTTCATTTACTTTGGTATTTAATTAGAAATACTAAACTGACAGTTGGTGGGTTGCCACTATTTTTCTAAAACCACAGATTATATAATATATTCTATACTAAAACAGAATAATGTTGTATGCTTCAAAATTGATTACTTCCGCACAATGTGATTTTCTCTAAAGTTAATTTCTTAAGAAGTAATTTTCTCAAATTACATAATCATTAAATTTTAGTTAATTAAGCGTAGCGCAGGAAGCCTTACGGGCCGATGGACTGACGACTTGCAAAAGGTCGATGGTGGTCACTGGATGAGAAAACCGAAGGATAATGATACCAGGCGCAAAATTGGGGACACCTATGTCTAACAGAAAACTGCGATAGGTTATAAAGAAGGAAGAAATTTTATTATAAATTGAATGAAGATATCATTCATTTTTGAGTTAATAATTCACTGTTATTCCACAGAAACGAAACGAAGTCGATAATCGCGGAGATAACCCTCAAAGCGATCGAGTCGAATACAATAGAAGGTTCAAGCGGTCGGTCGCTAGAGGGCGTCTCTACGAATGGGACAGCCAAAGAGTCCAAAGACACAGAAAGGGAGAAATGGGAGCAGGCAGTGAGGGAAGTACTCGCATCGGGGCGCGTCGGGAATTTGAACGTCGACCCGAACTTTTTGGTGTTTGAACCGCAAGCTAGTAAGTAGAAATTATTATATGTCACTACATATAAAACAAAGCTTTTTCTGACCCTATGTTCCTTTTACCAGTTTACTAAAAAAGGTTACTATACAATTGACGAATATTTATCGGGTAAAGTACTAGTAGTAAATTATTGTAAATGTTTAGGTAAATGACAAAATTTTGTAACCAATGATTGACGTTGGAGCAGACGAGTTCTGGAGTAAAGACCGGGGCTCGGCAAGCGGAGCGTAGGACCGGGGGACCGGGGGACCGACCACTTGCGCAAGGTCGCTGGTGGAGGCTGGATGAGGCGGGATATCTGACGCAAAATGGGGGAGACCTATGTCAAGCCAAAAAAAACCTATCGCAGTCCACTGCGATAGGTTTTTTTTAATTATTATTTTTATGTTATAAGTGTACAGGACGGTCTGGACGTTCACCTGATGGTAAGTGATACGCCAGACCATAACAGAGCGGCTATATGGCATGGAGCTAGATGGAATGGTAGGTTGAGAGAGATTTATTTATTAATTTTCATCACAACAGTAGTATCATCTCGTCCACGGCCGCAGCCTGATAAGTCGGAGCTGGGATTGGCTGAGACCCGACTGTACGTGGTGGTTGGGTGTGTGGCGGCTTTGGTGCTGGTTGCATTACTGCAAGCCGTCTGCACTCTCGCAAGGACCAGATCAACTGCGAATAAGGTGAGAAATAATAAATATCCACTGACATTCACACAGCGCCATCTAGGCCCAAGTTAAGCGTGAAGCCAGTAGTACTAAACAACGGATAAACATATGTACTTATTTTCATTTTTTTTGTAAATACATACATGTTATACATAGAAAACACCCAGACCATTACAGACATGTTAATGCCCACAAATGTTTGTACAGCCCGGGGAACCCGGAACCCTTGGTGTTGCAGCCGACGTTTTAACCACAACACCAAATGGGTCTCAAAGAGAAAAAAGTGTTTATTTCTAGAAGTGCTAGGTACTTGGTGGCGTGCACAGAGATATGAGTAGGGTATGTGAGTGAGTGACACTTATCGCAAAAATAATTTATATTTTTGTCAAATTGTGTGCTGTTGATGACAGCAGATCGCGTATGGTTCCAAATCTGTTGAAGAAAATGGTTGTTTTCTATGTATAATATCATCATCAGCTCATTAAACGTCCCCAACGAGGGGCACGAGCCTACCCGTATAGGGTGATTAGGCCTTAGTCGTCCACGCGGGCCCAGTGCGGGTTGGACGACTTCACAAACAACCTTTGAATCTCTTCGCAGGCGTGCATGAAGGTTTCCTCACGATGTTTTCCTTCACCGTAAGAGCATCGGATAACGTGCATATATTTTCGAAAATTCGAAAACACATTGGTACGTGTCGGGATTTGAACCTCAGCCCTCCCGGTAGGAAGGCGACAGTACACACCATTGAGCCACCGACGCTCTATATGTATGTATTTATTTATTTGGACAACCAACAAGAACATACACTAAGTAAATTCAATTACAGTATTTGACACACATGAATACATGATTAAGCGATGCCTTAATTATGAGCTGCCACGACTTGCACAACCAAAACTTGCGTTTAAAATATACAAAACATATACATAGCTATATACAAAATAACATAATTTAGTTAAAAACCCGAAATCAAACTACAATGTATATTGATGCAAATGAGCAACTGATTTGAAAGCACCGAATTTACCAAATATATTCACATTTCCCTCCTTAGATAATATGTTATTATAATTTTGCTCACGATTTATGGCTGAAAAGTGTCCTAAATTAGTTTTAAAAGCTTTTGGTACAAATAATGTATATTTTGCGGGGCGAGGCATTTTTTTAGATTATTTAAAAAACAAGTATATTAGTATGTTTATCAGTTGTTTAGTACCCGTAATACAAACTTGGGGCTAGAGGGCGCTGTGTGAATGTCAGCGGATATTTTTATTTATTTATTGTTCATGTAAATAAATTATTTTAATTCGTTATTTCTATCAGGAACAACTCATCCCCCCATCGGCATGGAAGGATTACTCATCATCCAACACAAACTATGCTTTTGAGCCGTTCGAGAACGAGCAAAGTACGGCGAGACGGTCTCACGCCCAGAGGCCCGCCGCCCCACCACCCAGACCCCCCAGTTCTCATGCTGCTACGCCTAATAAGGTACTGTAGATCAATATGATTTTTACAATGCTCAATATGCTTTTTGTGTTCAATGGTGTGGACTGTTGCCCTCCTACCGGGAGGGCTGAGGTTCAAATCCCGCCACGTACCAATGTGTTTTCGAATTTTCGAAAATATATGTCCGTTATAATTCATGGACCACACACGCGCGCACACACGTTCACACACACGCACCTCACAAAAACACACATACACCTCACAAATACACACACACAATTCACAAACACTCACATACACCACACAAACCCACACACAATCTATTATACTATTGTTGTATCGTTTTTGTATGATTACTCGTATTATATAGGTGGCTTAGTCTATTTGTAACCATGCTATGGAAGAGCGGTGCTGTCTACCACAAGCAATCAAGCTTAAAAGGGAGCACCAACTACTTATTTGTATTAGTCTAAGTTGCTGAAATAAAGTTTTTGTATTTTTTGTATTTGTATTTGTTATCCGACGCTCTTACGGTGAAGGAAAACATCGTGAGGAAACCTGCGCACGCCTGCGAAGAGATTCAAAGGTTGTGCGTGAAGTCGGCCAACCCGCACTGGGCCCGCGTGGACGACTAAAGACTAAGCACTTTATACGGGTAGGCTCGTGCCCCTCGGTGGGAACGTTTAATGAGCTGATGATGATGATGATTTTTACAAGCTCTTCGCGAGATTTAAGTACTCGTATTAACTTGCTGCCCTAGGCCGGATCTAACTACGGGCTACTTGGGCAGCCCAGGGCCCCCAGGCTACTAAGGGCCCCCAGGCCCCGCTGAAACAATTGGCTATTTGGTTTCTCTCTCATTCAAAGGTTGCCTGGTAGAGATTGCTACCACAGCAAATAAGGTCGCCTTTTGTTGTAAATTTAATAATTGAGTAGATATAAGTAAAATTCATGTTTTTTGTGCATTAAAGACTTTAAAGCAAAAAAGTGTATTTTCTTTTTAGCGCATTTAAATGAAACCTTGTTTTTTTAAAAAAAACATAGTTAAACGGATAAGACTGGGGTGTGTGTTATGTTTAGTTCGAATTTAAATTCATATAGATATGTCATCTATGATTAATTTATCATATATAACATAGTATTATCTATGTATGTATAGTAAAGTCATCATCATCTCAGCGATATTCCCGGTTACTTTCGCTTCCGTCCCGAAGCCCAGGTTCCGCTATATATATAACTAGCTTTTGCCCGCGGCTTCGCTCGCATTAAATTCGGGATAACATGGTACTTACATTTATCACTATACATAGGATTTCCCCTCCCTCCAACTTTAAAGGTTTCGGGGTCAATTTCAGATTTTTTTTTAGCAAAAAATATGTTATAGTGAGCTAACCTTAAAAGATAGACATATGCTGTCGCGGACTTTTTTGTAGACCTTTAAAAGGAGAACAATACTCTAATACATGACTTTTGTGAAACTTTAACCGTTTACGCAGCGTACGCAGCGGAAGCTCCAAGTATGAAAAAATACCCCCGATTTTGAAACATTCTTCATTGCTGCTCCGCTTCTATTACTCGCAGCGTGATGATATATAGCCTATAGCCTTCCTCGATAAATAAGCTATCTAACACTGAAAGAATTTTTCAAATCGAACCAGTACGTTCCTGAGTTCGCGTTCAAACAAACAAACCCTTCAGCTTTATATATTAGTATAGATAAAGTATTATGTATAAAGATATGATCTATATATATATTATACTTCTGAAAGATCTTTAATTAGTTTTAAAATGTTACACTTTATTTATAAACGCTAGGTGGCATCTTAAATGAGTGTCAGATGCTTTTTAAAATGGAGCCAAATGGCATTTTGTGAATCAAATCAAATCAATTTTATATTATTTATTTCGTTTAAATACAATCAATGTACATGACAAGCTCAAATTTAACAGTAAATATTTATTGTTACGTAGTACCTGTGTTAATACCTCGTTTTATTTACCATTATATAACACTATTATTTTATTTCACAGACGCCAACGAACGGTCACAAGATGGCCGCCAATGGGCACAAAATGGCGTCCAACGGCCACAAAATGGCGCCGAACGGTTCCAACGGCACTACGCCACGACACGCAAATAGTGCTGCTCAATACTACCACGACACTCGTTCGTTGCAACGACCGAGGGGACAATACGGGTTAGTGTCATTATTTTTTGTATAAAAAATAGCATAGTAGAAAAATTACCGGGTATAAGAGACATAACATCTGTCGTCTCGGATGACGGGCTCAGGGCGGTGTTGACGGAAAATAATGACTACTTACTGTTATTAATTTCATTCTTCACTGCAACTGTCGTGGTCAGGCGTATCACTTACCACCCGGTGAGCGAACTGACCGTCCACTCATTATGACATAAAATGGTGGTGGTGGGGTTTATTTATCACTTGCTACATCTGTCATGGTCAGGCGTATCACTTAGCACCAGGTGAGCGAACTGACCGCCCCGTTCACTTATTTATGACATAAAATGCTCGTTGTGGGGTTTTCTTATTACTAGTGCACATATATACATAGTTAAGAATAATAAATACTAAAAGAATATTACAAAGGATTGCTTATTCCAAATGGAATAAGCATCAACGAGAGAAAGAAAAGAAGAAGAAGCGTGAGACCGCTGGATGCAGATTGTCAATAAAGTATTTGATTGTTATATTTTTATTAACAAATTCATAGTCTGAAATAAATATTATATTATAAAATGTTGACGACCTATTTGCTGTAAATGGTTTAGAGCTCTTACACTAAGGGTTCCGGGTTCGATCCCCGGGCAGTACGGTCTGCGTGTTTTCTGTGAATCATATGTACGTATTTACAAAAAAGATTTATTTATTTTGATAGATTTGTTTTTATGTAATATACCATAACGCATCGTGATTTTTGTCAAATGTTAATACAACTCATTGTTATCGATATATATCTATCTCTTATCGACTATAGATAGGATTAAACTATACAAATTAGTATGCCATAATATCGTCTTTCATCTTAAATTTATCTTAACTAGTTGGTAAGCAGGAAGGTCCTTGTCGGTTTTTATGATTTATTTGCACCTTAATGACCTATGTCATTAGATCATAATATGCATTGATAGGTATCATTAATTACTCATAAAAAGCCGACCATTGATTTATAAAAGTGATATTATTAAAATGTTATTAGTATTTTTCAAAGTATTGGCTAATATTAACTTAGTGCTTGCCATCATGCGTTTTAAGTAAAACTGTATAATTATTTACAGTAAGTTAATTTTATTTTTTTATTTGTAAAATTATATTCACTATTCATATATTTTCTTATCGTTATAATTAGGTATTTAGTGTTTATATTATAGCACGATGTCAACAGTATGTGTTGCAAAATTTCGCAATCGTATACAAGCGACCGTGTGGCCTAATGGATAAGGCGTCGGACTTCGGATCCGAAGATTGCAGGTTCGAGTCCTGTCACGGTCGACATTTCCTTTTTGCGGTTTATTTTTGTTTGTTTGATAAATGAGAAGTTTTTTTTAATTTTATTTATTTTATAATAAATTGTATTTTATTTCTACAAAAATATAGTCTATATTGAATTGAAATTGTTTTAAGTAATAAAACATATATATTTCGTTATTTATTATTTTACCATTGAATAAATCTATGTAAACGCGTATAATTGAGTCAAAACAAATAGTTTCGGTGGCGGCCGGTGAAGCGGCAAAAGTCTCTCAGTTAATACGAGGTTTGACCCAGGCGGTCCGTCAAATAGCTTATTGACTGAATTTTGCAGCCAGTAAACTTATTGACCGGTTTTGACTGTAACATATTAATAAAATAAAACATAATTTGGTAGAGCGTCGGTGGCTCAATGGTGTGGACTGTTGCCTTCCGATCTGGAGGGCGTACGTTCAAATCCACGTACCAATGTGTTTTCGAATTTTCGAAATTATATGTACGTTATCCGACGCTCTTACGGTGAAGGAAAACATCGTGAGTACACCTGCGCATGGCTGCGAAGAGATTCAAAGGTTGTGAAGTCGGTCTACCGCATTGGGCCCGCGTGGACGACTAAGGCCTATACACCCTAGGGTAGGCTCGTGCCCCTCGGTGGGGACGTTCAATGGGCTGATGATGATGACAATCTCGTTAAACTCGCGAGATATCGCCTTTTTTTCGTCCGAGATTAACACGCTAAAAAAATGATTCCCTAATAATGATGATAATTTGGTTTCAGGTACTCAGGACGTGATCGCTCCACATATTCCTTACCACGAGGAGGTCGCGAGCCAGCACAGCCCGACTTCTACTTCATGCCGTCGCAGCGGAAGTACGAAGGTGAAGTTGTCAGGGTCTACGTAGACGGAACTGGACGTAGGGACTAGATTAACAAAGTTGTTTTTTTACGCTTTATATATTATACGCAATGGCGTGTACAGAATTTATGAGTAGGGTATGCAAAGTGACACTAATCGCAAAACAATAATTTTCATTTTTGTAAGTTGTGTGCTGTTGATGACAGCAGATCGCTTACGGTTTCAAATCTGTAGGGAAAATGGGCGAATAAGTGGGAATTTAAAATGTTGGCGATTTTCCGGGTTGTCTGGACGCACAGGGTATGCACTGCTTATTCGCATATTCCATATATGTACGCCACTGATCACAAGATAACCAAACCTTAATTTGATGTGGGCGAGATATTTTTTACGAGGTCCCCTGATGGATGACGCAAGAGGATGTTTTTATAGCGAGAAAAAATATTAGGATACTTTTTAATTCATAAAAATGCAAACTTCTCATTGTGAATTATTTTACTTTAAAACCCGAATGTGGTAGTAAGGTTAGTATTGCTAGATACGTCTTGCTAGCATGTCTTTTAATTATTTATTGCTAGACTAGATGAGTCTATATCTGTATTATTGCGGGCCTTCGAGGCGTGAGGCCTTTTGGACTGCGAGGCCCCACCTCGCCCTCGCCTCTGATCATAGGACTAGTAATATTAGGTGTAGGATTTGTATGAACTAGTTACATCCCTACTAGTTGCTGTAGATAGTATAAGACTAGGAATGGGTCAAGCATTTGGAATACATTGCCAACTGGCTGTATTATTGGGTTAACTGTTGACATTTATGGTTAACTAGTTGGAATTTACGGTTTGTGTAGGATCTATAGGACTACTCATAGAAACATTGTGCGTGTTGAAATTTACGAGTAGAGTCAAATATTCGAAATAAATGGGAAAGTTGAATTACTGGGTTACCGAGTGACATTTATGGTTAACTAGATGGAAATGGAGCGAGCTATGCTTGGAGTCTCTCTTAGGGATAAGATCAGAAATTATTTAATCCGTAAGAGTACCGACATAGCCCGCCGGATCAGCAAGTTGAAGTGGCAGTGGGCTGGTCACGTATGTCGCAGAACCGATGGCCGTTGGAGCAGACGAGTTCTGGAGTGGAGACCGCGTCTCGGCAAGCGTAGCGTAGGACGCCCTCCGGCCCGATGGACCGACGACTTGCGAGGGGTCGCTGGTGGAGGCTGGATGAGAAAGGCGGAGGACCGGGATGTCTGGCACAAAATAGGGGAGACCTATGTCCAGCAGTGGACTGCAATAGCTTGAAGAGAGATGAAAGTGATGCTTAACTAGTTCACATTTATGGTTAACAAATTGGAATTTACGGTTAACTAGTTGACATTTGTGTTGGAGTGTTGGCTAACTTGTAGAGATTCATTTTTAAATAGTTGGAATTAATAGTTTACTTATATTTATGGTATTTTGGAATTACATTGTAAAATTTTTGGTATGTATGACAGTTTATATGTAGGGTACAGCTCGTTCGATTGTTCTTCTCATTTTCTAATCAGATTTACGAAGTGAAACTCATAGATTTGTTTAAATTGGACAAGAATCTAATTTTTATGAGTACTAAAATGTGTAAAAAGCTTTATGTTATGGCTAGTGTTAAACTTAGGCAATAGTAAATGTGCCAGTAATAGTTTTTTATATAGATTAAATGTCAAGTTCTGACTCGAAATACTTAAAGAAAATAGTAACGTACTGTTTTAGTGTCAGGTTTTTAATTTTATTTCTATCTTAATTAATTGTTTGTATTTGTCTACTTAAAAACTTGGGTTGTGGAATGGGAATATTTTTTATGTTCTATATAATGTATTTTTAACATGTAAAAAAAATTTAGGTACATTATTTTTACAGTCTAATCTCGCTTATATTTAGAACAAATTAGTTATAGTACTTAATGCTTTGTAGTTAGTTGTACTTTAAAATGTAGCGTAGAAAATGCATGCATTTAGTGGTTAATATTATCCTCCAAGCACTTACTTGTTTATTAAAAGTTGGTGTGCAGCTAATAAATATACATAAATTAATATAAATTAAATTAATACATTAAATTAATACTAATATTATTTGCGAAACTATTTAAACTATTTTACCACCCGTAGTTTCGTTGAATTTGTGGTTTTAGTAGGCATGGAGAAAAAGGGAAGGAAGTTAATGTATTTTTTTAAACTTTCGCTTTTTATTCGACTTCAAAAACCATTGTGCCTACATATTTTTAATTTCAATTAATTAGAGCTTTAGACTAATACGAGTAATAATGTGGAAAGAACTCCGAGGTGACTTATTCAAGGATATAAAAAATGCAAGCATTTTCTGCATAGAAATGGAACGCTCATTTAGCTGCTTCCGCTTAAAACTAAAATATGCACTGAGCTTGTAAAGTTAATATTTTTTTATCAAAGCCATGCTTAAAAATTATAAATATCAGTACTATCCAATTACACTCTCACTACATGGAAAAAAGAATATTTTATTATTTCGGTTTTTGCTACTTTTTACACTTGTTTTTTTTTTGCTAATATATCCTTTTTAATCAACAAATTCCTAATTCACTATTTTTTTAAATCTAATTTTATTTATTTGTAAGTAATTCAGCTTTCAATGAGAAATATAAGATATTGTTAAGTGTCAAACTTCATTTAAATACCATTTATATTGCATACTAAGCATGGTTTTGATTATTTATTTACTTACCTAAATACACAGCACAAAACTTAATAGTAATGCTCAATGAGCGTCCTATCGCTTTATTAATGTAACCCCTACTGTCTTTTTAGCTAGCAATTTTAAAATTTTGAATATTCGACAGCCTAATGGTTTTTTAATTAATATATAACTTAGTAGTTAAAAGATAAGGTTATATTGTTACTAATAATGATATTCAATATTTTGAATGTTAATTCAGTAGTAGTTTATTGATAAATAACCGCCAAGTTTTAACATAGAAAATAAAACCTGTACCTAAGCTACTTTTTGTATAAAAATTATAAATTATTTTTTAAAATAAATAAATGCATTACCTTTAACATACAGACTTGTTTTTTATGCTTTCAATAAGATAAAATGGGCTTGCATGAAGTATGTAATTTTTGTAAAATAAAAGTTGTAATTTACGCTTAACGTTTCTTTTACAGATTTTTGAAGGAGATACCGAGGAATTATAATTTTAAACAATAAGTTACCAACAATCACAGAATTTATAGCTCGAGCACAAACATATTTGCAATAATTGTGTTGCCCATAATGTTTTTATTAGTTTTACATCCAAACATATCTAGTCTCATGTCACAGTTTTAAAAGTAAGTTATAATAACTGTCATCTTTAATCAAACGTGTGTAAATATAGATTTTATTCTTCGCTGTATATTGCACAAAAAATATTGTAAATTGTGTAAGTTTTATATAACTTTCATGATATAAATAAATATATTTTATGCGTTAATCTGAAGCTTGGTAGTTGGTGTTCAAAAAATACGAGACTGACGCTAGGCGTTATATAGTATGCAACAGAGAAGTACATATTGTACGTCACATATTACGTTTTTTATTATTAATGTATACTTATTTTATGTATGTATATACTTTTGCTTTTATTACCTAGAATATTGATTATTGTATCAATGAACAATAGTTAAAAAGAATAATATTTCATTCCAATGAAATAAAGAATTCCGATGGTTTTTGTAATGGCGAATTATTGATACGATTTTTCAGAGTGAACTGATAATTTTATGAAATTTATATGTGTTGTGCACTTACCTATATATCAGTATATATGTTTCTACAAATTTTTAATTTTTAAATAATCTTATTATGAATGTTAACAGAAAAAAAATTGTCAATATTATAATTTTAAGCAAAAAGGGCATGTAATAATATATGATATGAACATAGTTTTATTGTCAAAAATTGGTTAATAAGTGTACATAAATAGTTGTATGAATAACAAAGATACTAGTGTCGCCATCTGTTAGGGAAAATGCTCATTGATTAGTGTCGTATAAGTTTATTTTACAAACTGTTTGCATCGATATTTTGCTAATCATTGAAAGATAAATAAGAACCTTATCATTTATCCGACCCATCCGACATCACGACCCATCTGGTGCAATGGTTGCGACGTCGAATGACACCAAGGATTCTGGGTTCGATCCGCGGGCAGTACAAACATTTGTGTGCATGAACATGTCTGTTTGTATGGTCTGGGTGTATTCTATGTATAATATATATTTACAAAACATAAGTATGTTTATCCGTTGCTTCGTATCAATTTTACAGACTAATGCTTATTTTGGGCTTTGTGAATGTCAGAGGATATTTATTAATTTAATTTCAAAGAAAAGTTTTTATTCTGTTGGTATTAATAAATAATAAAAAGCATATATTGCTTGTAGATTAACTTGTTTTTGAAATACTTTTTTTGTAACAATATTTAATGACACCTTTTTTTCAGATGTTATGATTGATTAATTTACTTAAACACAAAGTTTAAATTATGACTTTGTAGTATAGAGACAATTTTTTCTTGGTGAAATATCGATGCAAATGTTGCATATACTTTGTAAGGTTTCTACAAAATAGTGTAAAATAATAATAATAGCGGTGTTTAGGATATTTAAGTTAACTTTAACTTTATTACAAGAAAATATAAATGCAATGATACTTTTATGTCATCTGTCAATATAATGAAAAAAAACTGGTGGCAAATTAATTTCACCTTATTTTAAATATCTTCATCGTTTTATATTTAAGTCTTAAACTTTTAAAAATTAAAAATATCTGATACTTTTTAATGTTATAATAATAATTAGAAAGACTACAAAGTTATCTAGACAGTAATGTTTATTTAATGTAGGGTACCATTAGATTGTTTTAAAGTAATTACCTAAAAGAAATAGATACTAAATATTTTGTCAAATATTTAAAATGACATTTTACGGATACCTAATGTTTGTTTTAGTTAGTATTAAATACCAAAATATAGATACGTATGTATACTTTAATAACATATAAACGTAACAAAACCGTCCAAATGGAGTATTAAATATATTTCTGTTGACCTAAGATAGTACCTAAATAAAATATTTTCTTAATATTTTCTTTGTATGATTAATTTACCCTATTTCAGTTGGTAATTTTAAGTAAATGAGAGCTGTGCACGGTAGGATCGGCTTGACCGCTGTAATACCACGTACTGGGCTATAGTACAAATACTTGTATTATAGAAGACCTAATGGATATATTAAAATGTTTTAGAAGATTCAGAAAAAAAAACATCCAATACAAAAAACAATATAATTAACCCATAAAAAAAACATTAAGTATATGTGTCCTTTACCTAAAACAATAAAAATATTCCCTTACCCGAAAAACGAGTAAAGCTCGATACTAAAGTTTGAAATACATTATTTAATAATGATTCTTTTAAAGTATAAAATGACAAAACTACTTGCCTTTACGATTTTTGGTCACATGATTATAAAAATACTTTTTAAATTTAATTTCGATACCACCACACCTACTACAAATACTAGGTTTAAACTGTACATAATATTATATCACGCTAATATTTCAAATTCCCTAAATTTATTAATATATAATATATTCATGATAACAAATAAAAAAAATATAAAATAAATAAATCTTCGTTATAGTTTCATTAAAATATGTAAAGAATTCATAAATAAATTATACTGTACAAAAGTTATTCAACCATTATTGTATAGAAGGCATTATAATTTTTTACCTTTTATTCCATGCCTTTGTAGTTAGGTTAAAAAAATATATATTCTTACAAAATCCATATTTCGTATTACAGGTTCGATTTCACGCCTTTAACTAGTTTGCTCCGATATTTCCATATTTCCTGTAAAAGATGAAAAAAATATTCAAAACTCTGATTAAAATGTTCTATATTGCACTTAAACATGTTACAGAAGTATGTGTGACTGTTTGTCCGTCTTTCACGGCAAATCGGACAGGGGAAATGATTTTTAAGCGGAGATAGTTCAAGAGATGGAGTTTTATATAGCTTTTCACTTATTTTATTTTGTCTCTTTCGAAATTCGGAGCATTCCGAAATTTTCTAACATTGATCAACATCATCTAAAATTTATATGCGTACTTTTTATCACCATCAAATAAACGTGTCTGTTTTTTTTTTATAATAGGCCTCTAAGCATTTAAAGGGTGTGAAATGGCACTTCTCGCAGTTTTTAGCTAAAAAAATCGCTATACACTCTGCTTGTTACCAGTGAAAATTGGCTACAATTTTTAAAATCTTCCCCTTAAATAGGCAGAAAATTGTGTGGGACCTACAAAATTAGTATGCTTTATGACTCTATTCAAAATCAGGAATAGGAGAACTGTGCTACCCCGAATTTAACGCGTAAATAAATAATCAAAAATCTATCACCCCATAAGATTTCTCTCACCTGGTAAGTCAAGTCCAGACCAAGTCTCTGGGACTCCGCGATGATCTCGTCTGCAATTTTCTGCTGAACAGTCCCGGTTACGTCTATGTACTTGCATTCGCTGTTAGCGAAATGGCAGGATATCGACTTGCGGTAGTTCTGGGAAAACCATATATGCATTTACACTAAAAATAATTCTTAGTTTTATTTACTACCTCCCGCACCAGTGGTAGCTTCATTTGACATTCATAAGTGTTCTTAAGGACCTAAACTGAATAAACACTTTCATTTCATTACTAAAAAATAATTCTAAGTTTAGGGCTAGATGGCGCTGTGTGAATGTCAGTGGATATTTATTGATCACATTTTCACCGTAGAAAAAACACTCTGTGGTATCACTCGGTAGAGCTAGTTCATTCATTTCAATACAGCTCTGGCTCACTTCAAACTTGCTGTTACATAATAGTAGATTCAGTGACATATTACGTCAGTTATCAGCTGGCAAAAGTCCCGTCAAATTAGGTGCCGCTGTCCCAGAGATAGGCCAGCACAATGGCACTTTTTTATATTTATTCGATTTTCTATTATATTTAAATACATATATGCATTTATTTTAATATTAAAACGATTTCTTATTTCAAAATAAGGAGGACATTGTTCAGCAGTGGACTTATTATGCAGCAATGATGATACTAAATGGTTGTACTGCCCGGCCCAACCTAGAACCCTTCGTGTATTAACCAAGTGCCTTAAACACTACACGAAATGGGTTGTAACGTTTCAACAATTACAAGTTGCGGTCACAGCTAGTCAATTATATATGAATAAAATTGGAGTGTCTGCTGCTGTGTAATATCCAAATAATGATTTTTTTCTAAATGCAGATGAATATATACGTTAAATATGTCAAATAACTTTTTTAAAGTTTTCTTCTGTCTGTCTGTTTGTTCTCCGTAATCTCTGAAACGGCTGGATGGATTCGAACGGAACATTTTTTGGCAGGTAGCTGATGCTATAAGGAAAAATATAAGCTACTTTTATTAAAGCTTAAAGCAATTTAAAATAAGTTCTTCATTAAGTCACTTCGTAGTGTAAGCATTGCTTGTCACTACTAAGTTTGTATTTTACTGTGGGGAGAATATAATCTTATAAAGCGGGTAATTCCGCGGGAAAGAGCTAGTTAATAAATAAAACAACTAAGCTATTACCTTTGACACATTACTCCGGGAGCCATGAACTAGTAGGGGGTGGAAGAACACTGTATCGCCTGGACTCATCTCGAGATTGACTCTCTTCCCTTCTGGAGCCACTTTGTATTCTTCCATGATGCCGTGGTACATCTTGTTGAACTTCTATAAGTTATCAAAAAATCTTTAATCTGTTTAATTTCAATTTATGGAATGATTTATGATATGATGAATAAAAACTAAAACTAAAAGCAGGAGGTTTCGCGTCGAATCCAATTAGGGTGGGCAGCGTTCGGGAAGTTAAGGGCGATCTTTTCATCCAATATACCTCAGAGTCTGAAGACGAAAGTCTTTGACCAGTGTGTGTTGCCGGTTATTACATACGGAAGTGAAACGTGGTCGCTTACTAAGGGTCTCTTAAATAGGCTTAAAGTTGCTGAACGTGCTATGGAAAGGGCTATGTTAGGTGTTTCCCTACGCGATAAGATCCGGAACACGGATATCCGTAGGAGAACTAGAGTGACCGACATAGCCCACAGGATAAGCAAGTTGAAGTGGCAGTGGGCAGGGCACATAGTGCGTAGAACCGATGGCCGATGGGGCGAAAAGGTTCTCGAGTGCGTCCACGTAACGGAAACGAAGCGTAGGCCGACCCCTAACCGATGGTCTGATGATCTGGTTAAGGTGGCAGGTAGCAGATGGATGTCAACTGCAAGGGATCGGTCTGCGTGGAAATCATTAGGGGAGGCCTTCGTTCAGCAGTGGACTTTCTAGGTTGTAATGAATGATGAATAAAAAACCACCTACTCACTATCCAATTTCGTTACTTTTTATGATGGGTACATCCATTTATGTTTTTAATTTTAAAATGGAGGACTGGGATATCTGGCGCTATATGGGGGAGGCCTATGTCCAGCTGTGGTCTGCAACAGGTTGAAGTGAGAAAGAATATTTACCTCCGGGTACCCATGCTCATACAACTGCCCTGCCTTATGGCTGCCGGGTACAACGTACAAGCATCCGTTGTCTACCGTCACTTCGTCCACGGCAGTCCAAGTTGCTATTATTTTCTCTGCAGGCCGGAAAGGAAAATAGTACAAGTCCTGGAAACCAATATGTTTATGGTAGTTTTTGAAGTTTTTTTATTTATTAATCAGTTCACCAACATAATACACATCGAATCAATACATAAAAACACGAAATCAAGCTTCATGGTATTACAATTATAGGTGAAGACAGTACGCTGCGTACTGCCTTCGCCTACGCGTACTGTCTTCACCTTGTTTTGTCAATGGTTGTTGTCAAGGGAAAACTTAAAAACTATATACTAAATTAAAAGATACAGGATAAAGTTGGATAAACCCTTTATATGTCACACAGAAGTAGGAAAATGTACCTAACACATACATTTTACACACTCAAACACATAATTTATAAAAATACAGAATTAAGTCAATTATATATCATTCTTATTATTATTGTATACATCATATATACAATATATGGTTCCTCACAGGACAGGCTTAGCTTAGTGTGGGGACCTGGGTAAACCTTTATAAATTGTAATGTTTTTCTCAATAAATAAATTTATTATTATATTTTAAAAAATAATAATGACATATAATTTATTATTATCATTGTATATGTGTATGTGCTTTCTTGCGTGCGCGCGTGTTTAGAGTGTGTGTGTGCGTGCGCGTGTGTGTTTGTGTGTATAAGTATGTTTTTTTTTAACATTTATAGGCAAACATTTGACCGCCATCTCACCTGATGGTAAGTGATGATGCGGCCTAGGATAGATCATGCCTGCCTAGAAACAGCCTATTCACTCTTGCCTCCAAGACGGCCAGGTTGTAATGATCGGGGAACACATAAGGAGGCAATGAGTATTTCAATAGAAGTACAGAAACCTAAAAATAAGTTTGAAAATCGTACTTGATGCGGCGGATGTCTACCACTGCCCGGTGGTTTGTTTATAAACATGCTGTGCATCGCCGTCAGGTTCTCACCGACGAACTGCGACACCACGTGCAGCAGACTCGGGTACTCGAAGTAAGACGCGAAGCCGTCGTCGTATAGGATGTCTTGGAGCTTGCGAAGCAAAACATATTCAATCAGTACCTTTTCTTTGTAGAATCTGATGGAAAGTGAATACTGCCGCCCATGGACAACAAAATGCGTTGCCGGCCTTTTAAGCAAGAGTACTAGTACTACGCCTTATAAAGTTGCAGGCGGTGTGCCGGTCTGAAATACCGTCTCGATCTATTGAGCACGCCAAGCTTCTTCGAGGCTAATTTAGCCTTAACCTCTAGATGGCCACGAAACTAGACTTCGCTCGATATGTCGACACCAAGAATTCCGATATTGGCTGCGGCAGTTAGAGGAGTGCTCTCGAAACTGAGCGACATGACAAAAGGCAGCTTTTTAGCGGTGAACGCACAAACTTTATAACGATAATCATTAATTATAACATTAATATTTTTAGGTGAATAATGTGGATTATCTAAAATTATGTCATCATCATCATCAGCTCATTAAACGTCCCCACCGAGGGGCACGAGCCTACCCGTATAGGGTGATTAGGCCATAGTCGTCCACGCGGGCCCAGTGCGGATTGGACGACTTCACACACAACCTTTGAATCTCTTCGCAGGCGTGCATGAAGGTTTCCTCACGATGTATTCCTTCACCGTAAGAGCATCGGATAACGTACATATATTTTCGAAAATTCGAAAACACATTGGTACGTGTCGGGATTTGAACCTCAGCTCTCCCGGTAGAAAGGCGACAGTCCACACCATTGAGCCACCGATGCTCTTATGAAAATTATGTATTTGGGTGCAACTTACCTGAAATAAAGATTATTATGTTTTCGTTATGGGAGACCTAAGTGTTGTTTTGGCATGGTGGGGTTTGGTAAGGCTGACTCGACCGGAGTGTAGAATAACATTTTGTGTTGTTTCATCAAGTGAGAGATTACCGGAGGACTGAATTTCCTTTTCAGTTTTAATTTCAAGTGTTAATTTCCATTTCAAGGTAAACAACGCACTCGTAGTTCTTTTTATAAAAAATGGATAGTAAATAGATACTGCTGATATCTTTGATTCTTACCTTATTAACATATTGATCAGGCTTTGTACCTTCTTTGACAAGGTTTTTGTCTTTCACGACAGTTATATTACCACGAGGTACAATGCCATTACATATTTGCATAAACCGTCGCCTGAAAATATTACAAAAAATCATTAAAATTATATTCATTCATTCATGTGAGGATTTTTTTATAAATAACAAAATAATATATATTTTTATGTAACAAAACCTTATTAACCTAAGTTTTGAATTTGACAGTGCTGTGTAAAATAATACCTATGAGTTATTCTATCAAAAAACTTACTTGTAACTGTACAGTGATCCAAAATCAATCAACTTTTTGATAACCAGGAACCCATGCTTGTCGTAGAATTGTAATTGCTCTTCTGACACATTATATGTTTCCGGCAATTCTGCTAGAACACTGAAAAGGGTTTCTTTTTTATAAAATATGTATTAAAATAATTTGTGGTAAGTGGCAACCTATTAAAATATATTTTTAAAAATGCTCCAAATTTTACTAAAACTTAATAATTTTTAGACATAAAGCCCGTGTGAAATTCCACCTACTTAAAAGCGAAATTAGAAGATAACATTTGACACACACTTACCTGTTTGGTATAACTCTGCAGTTTGGATTCACAATAAAGTTCATGTTTACGTTATTGTTTATTATTTACACATAAACTGCAGTTATGAGAAGCTGGATGAGAAAAGCGGAGGACCGGGATGTCTGGCGCAAAATGGGGGAGAACTATGTCCAGCAGTGGACTGCAATAGGTTGAAGAGAGAAACTGCAGTTATATTTAAACTTGAGCAAGCAAAAATGTTGTTGTAAATGTTATTAAAGAATTTGTAAAGATACAAAGTCCACTTTCAATGTGATAATGAATTTTTTGTCATAACAATTGTATGTAATTTTCAGTAGGTAATTTTAAAAAAATTAATTTAGTCTTTGAATAAACGTCGTATGTTAAATGTCTCTAGTTTATCTATATTTCATCTCACTGTCTACTTTAATTTTATAATGTGTATCATGAAAAGTTAATAATAAGTTCCTAAAAACTTTTTATTTTGGTTACTCCCAAACTTTACACTGTGTACACATAAAAAAGTACGTGGAAAAGTTTTAAAGTAGGTAGAAACTATTAAAACAAGGATATAATTGGGCTATTACTTGAAGTTATTTACTTCAGATAAAAGTTATTATCACAACACAAATAAAATTATTGAATGCAATATGTTGAATTGTTGATAAACTTATCAGTGACATTATTTTGACAATGACAGTGACAGACGGTACGAAGTAGGGATGTTCGCAATAAAAAAACCGATAATTATACGTTTTATCTACAATACAATTTAATTAGATATGTCACAAGCTGCTATGATTAATTACACTTAGAGCTGGTATTAAAATAAGACCTTATGATTTGTATAGATGTTGATTTCTAATATTTTCTGTGACAATGGTAAGACAAGGACTTTTTAAACGAACAGTTTATTTTCAATAGAGTTTATTTCTAATAACGAAAATCGAACATAAATTTACATAACAAAAAAATATATATTTTGTGAGTATCCCCGAATCCAAGTTTTATTGCTTACTTTTAATCAGCTTGACGCGATACGATTTCCAGTATTTCTGTAACAAAAGGCATAAAATAATAATTTCATAATAATTAAGATTAATATTAAGTTTAAATCTAAATCTGAGTATGTAAATTACTCAATTAGATTTTTAATTTTAGGAGTAGTAGTAGTAAAACACTTTATTGCTCACAAGTACAAAAAAAAACAGTAACATTAACAATACTGTGGGCAAAGGCGGCCTTATCGCTGCAAGCGATCTCTTCCAGGCAACCTTTGGGTAAGGAACAAAGCCGGAAAATAAAGGTAGTGCACAAGCAAAACTTAACAAAAAATAATCAAAAGAATACATACATACATTTACATAAATACAACAATACAATGTCACATATATATTTATTTAAATATATACACATATGAATATACATATAGATACATATAAATAATAATACCATATTTTATAGAAAATAACGAAGTTAAACATATAATTTACAAATATATCATAAATAAATAAATTGTGAAATTTTATTTGATTTTATAATTGTGATAAAAATCAACTATTGTATTTCAACTTTGCCCTTTCAATATTTTAATATTAAGGCACAAAACAGATTTTAAAAATTCATCACTTTAGGAAATAATGACTATTGAGTTCCTTGCTGGATTGTTCTCAGTAGATAACAACAGTCTGGTCAGAGTTATAGGTTTTAATTAAATATATTTATATGTTGTAGAGCGTCGGTGGCTCAGTGGTGTGGACTGTCGCCTTCCTACCGGGAGGGCTGAGGTTCAAATCCCGACACGTACCAATGTATTTTCGAATTTTCGAAAATATATGTACGTTATCCGACGCTCTTACGTGAAGGAAAACATCGTGAGGAAACCTTCATGCACGCCTGCGAAGAGATTCGAAGGTTGTGTGTGAAGTCGTCCAACACGCACTGGGCCCGCGTGGACGACTAAGGCTAATCACCCTATACGGGTAGGCTCGCCCTCGGTGGGCGTCTAATGAGCTGATGATGATGATGATGATGATATTTATATGTTAAAGACTTAAATAAAATAAGTATTTTAGAATTTAATTTGATTTTGTATTTTAGAAAAATATATAAGTATGTTTATCTGTAATTGTTTAGTACCACTATTACAGGCTATTAGGTTGCAATGATAATGTGTTTTAGAAATATTAATTAACAAGCTGTGCCTTGTGGTTGCACTCATGGTACTAGATATTTTACTCATATAAACTTAGTTTTATTCAAATCGCTTCAACGAATTATATGAAGTAACACTTACAAACTTTCCCTTATTAATATTCTCCTCTTATATTTTGCTGTGGTGCATGTAATATCAATGAAACTACAAATATTAGGTCATCTAAGCGTATAAATCTACATGCGTGCTTAAAAAAATTAGAAAACATGGACTTCTCCGATGTAATTAGTAACACTGATGCTGAAAAAGCAGCCAATATTTTAGTACTAAAGTTATCACAGTTATTAAATGAAAACACAGTGTTTTCAAAGATTCCAAGCAGGAAACGTATTGTTAAGCCTTGGATTACTCCCGGTCTGCTACGCTGTATACGGCATAGAGACAAACTTTACAAGAAAACCAAACAACAACCCTCGAATGACGTCCTAGTGGTAACTTACAAAAGGTATAAGGAGTTCTGCAATAAATTGCTCAAGAAAGTTAAAAAGGATTACGAGTGTTCAGAATTTGAAAAGCATAAAAGAATCCCAAACGAATGTGGAATCTTATAAAACAACTTTCCAATCTGAAACAGGGGGTGTCGTCATCTGATGAACTGCTTTCCACGTGTATCAATCCACATGATTCGGTGAACTCTGTAAATAGTTTCTTCGCCAACGTAGGGAAAGATCTAGCATATAAGCTTACCTCAAATCTTCCTGATGCATCGACTCAAATTCCTCCTAAGGAAGTGGATGTTTCTGAGAGAGAGTCCATGGTAATGCTTAGTACAGATGAAAAAGAAATAGAAGAAATTATTTTAGGGTTGAAACGTGATTGTGCTACGGGTTGGGATAGCATTCCTACCTCTTTATTATCGATGCAGACATGTTTTAATCCCGGTTTTGAAGAAGTTGTTTAATCAGTGTCTATCAACTGGCATTTTCCCGTCAGACTTCAAGAGAGCATTAGTTCATCCCATTTATAAGAGTGGGGATAGACACTTTGCAAATAATTACCGTCCAATATCCGTGCTGCCGGTATTGTCTAAAATACTGGAGAAAATAATTAATAGAAGACTAACTAACTATCTAGAGTCAAAAAACTTCTCCCAACCAATTTGGCTTTAGAATTAACAAGTCAACTGAGGATGCGGTTCTGGAAGTCACAGGTACTATAATTGAAAATACCAACAGTAAATTGTGCTCTCTAGGGGTTTTTATTGACATAACTAAAGCGTTTGACACGGTGTCTGTCCCTATACTTATGGCCAAACTCTTTAACCTTGGGATTCGTGGTGTTGTGCTGGACATTTTTAAGAGCTACCTCAGTGGCCGAACACAACGTATAAAAATAGGAAACTTCATCAGTCAGGATGAACCTATCGCCTACGGTGTTCCCCAAGGAAGTGTCCTAGGCCTACCCTGTTCCTTATATACGTGAACGACTTATGCCAAATGAAACTACCTAACAGTGTTATTGTAGCATACGCCGACGATACCGCAATTATCACTCATGGCAAAACTTGGGAGGATGCTCGATTGAGTGCAGAGTCAGCTTTTAAATCAGTAATGTCTTGGCTGACTCAGAATCTGCTTACTCTGAATCTAAGCAAAACTAGATATTTAACCTTTTCACCAAGATTATCGTTACAACCTGATGAAAAATTCTCAATAAAGGCCCATAAATGTGGAACAGAATCCAAACAGAATCCGTGCCACTGTGGTTCAATATTACGTGATAGTAATATAAAGTACCTGGGGGTGATACTAGATAGCGCCTTATCATGGAACGAGCACATCAAAACCATCACTGGGCGGATTAGGAAACTGATCTTCATTTTCAGTAGATTGCGAACTAGTGCCGATACTTCGATTCTTAGAACAGCCTATTTCGCCCTTGCACAATCAATTATTAATTACTGCATACCAACTTGGGGTTCTTCTGGTAAGACTAAAATATTACCACTAGAAAGGGCACAAAGAGCTGTCCTGAAAGTAATGGCCTCAAAACCGATTAGATACCCAACCAAATTAATATATAATTTTTGGGAAGTACTCTCAGTTCGAAACTTTTTATTCTCAGTGTCATTTTACGCAAACACAAAAATCTTCCCTACGACCCAAACTTACATAAGAATAAAAGAAGAAGTGATAAGGTATGTCCGATAAATAGATGTAGAATAGAGCTGGTCAAACACCATTACAATTATTTAGCTCCCCTACTTTATAATAAAATAAATAAAGAATTAAATATTTATCCCCTAAACATGTTTAAATGTAAAGCTGTTCTAACTGAATGGCTACTTAATCTCGATTATGATTGTGTGGAATCTTTGTTGAAATAATGAATGTTTTCAAATTTTATTATATATACACTTATGTTACTAACGCAGGTAAGTTAACATGCACATACACTCACCACACGCGCACGTACCCACGCACATACACATACACACACACACACACGCACGCACACAAACGCACATTCAAACACACACACAGACGCGCACACAGACACGCACATACACACCCACACGCAAGCACACACACGTTTACTTACACTCAGACAAGCACACAAGCACTATTTTGTAAGTTTTAGGATTAAGTTAAATTTTGTTTTATTGTTTCCTTTAAATTTTGTAGTCTGAAACATCTGTCTTCGAGGCGGGCGCTAATGATTGCGACACAGTCTTTGACTAATGCGGTCATTAACGCAATAATGTTTGTGATAAGTTTGTTTTAAGTTTCAATAAAGATTATTATTATTATGTTCGAAAATCTTACTATCTCGACTGTACGTCGGTTTTAAAGAAACAGGTACGGGCTAAAGCCAAGTATCCTGATCCTTGTAATGTGTGTGTAGTTTGAGTTAGTGATATTATTTGTGTGTTATACTATAATTATTATCTATGTCGTGTGATGTGGTTTGTATCTGATGAGTAAGGGAACACTGATTCTGATTCGTTAATTCAGCATTTGCGTCTTGATTGTTTTGGAGAGTGAGACTGGATGGGTTAAGAAAACGGCGAACTATGGAGCATGTGTCTATAACTATTGATTTTTGTAGAGGTATGTAGGTGTTTCGTGTAGTTTCAATAATTTCAAAGCTGTGATTAGGGTTTTTGGCACCACGCCAGTGGATGAAATGATGATAGGAATTTATTCTTACATTTTGTTGGTGCACATTTGTTTATTTCATCTGCTAAGGGTATGTATTTTTGGATCTTTTCAGTGTGTTTTTGTTTAAGATTGTGGGTGTTTGGTACGGCGATATCTATGAGGTAGGTGGTTTTAGTATCTTTTAAGGTAAGTTGATGTCTGGTCTATTGCTGAGTATGTGCGGTCGGTTATGATATCTCGGTCCCAGTAGAGTTTGGTTGTACTATTTTCTAGAACATTCTTCGGTTTGTATTTGTAATATGGGTGTGTGAATCTATTAATTTGTATTTGTGTGCTAGGAGTTGGTGAATGTGTTTGGCTACGTTGTCGTGCCGGTGTATATTCTTTATTGGCTAGTACGTTGCATCCTCCGGTTATTAAAGATTATTATTATTAGTGTGATAAAATCGAAGACTTACTATGTAGTCATCCACGACTATCCCTTTTCTTTTCAGTATCTTCATAAATTCGACCATGAAAGGCTCTTGAACTGTCCCAGTTAAATCGATGAACTCGTTGGCTTGAGTTGTGTACATACAAGAAAGGGCTTTGCGGTAGTCCTGTAAATGCAAGAACAATTAAATCTGGTACTAGAATAAATAAATATGTAAATATCTATTGTTATGAGGTATGAACACAGCGCCATATTATTATTATTATTGTAAATATGAGTACATACATTTTATACAAAGAAAATACCCAGACCAATTCAAACGGACATGTTCATGCACAAATATGTGTGTACTGCACGGGAATCGAACCCGGAACCCTTAGTCAAATAGACGGCGTCTTAACCGTGTCATGTGGTGGCGCTGTGTGAATGTCATTGGATAATTATTTATTTAAAATTAAAGTAAAAGACAAATCACTGCTGGTCATGCATTACACTTTGATACTTCACTACATAGTATAAAACAAAGTCGTTTTGGTATTTGTCTATCTCTTATGGATATCCCATAATAAAAATTTTTGTCGTTTACTTTTTACAACAAATAATGGCTAATTTTCTAAGTGATTTTAACCAATACAGCATTAATCCTGATCCAATTAAATATCTTAAATAAATTGTCGATTTAATATAGATCTATATTGCCCTTTGCAGCATATGATTTAAATGTGTATTTGCGAAGATATTGCAGATTTGAAATTTTGAAATTTGGGGTACGTAGCGTTTGCGGTGGTACCGGAAAGCTGGAGCGTACCATGCACCCGTGCGAAGCATGGGCGGGTCACTAGTTATAAATAAAAATCACCTTAGCATTGTTCGGAAGAGAACCATGGACAAGCAATCCATGCATGATGACTGTGTCTCCAGGAGACATCTCCAGGCGCCGCCGTTTCTCCTCAGGGGCGGCAGTGTCAACGTCACTGATGCCGAAGAACAGGTAATTGACACAGTTCTGGAAATAAATTATGGTAAAGAAAAAAATACTATCAAGTTTCAAAACAATCGTCTAGGCCTGAAGCAGTGAAAATTGATTAAGCCCTATGATATTATTTTAATACTAATATTTACTGTGACTTAATACATCCTTTTTCTCTCTCAGTCCACATATGGACATTCACCCATAGTCTTTATCCGCTTACATCATTTATCGTATCTCTGCATACGCCTAGCAACACAATTAAATCGCTCACGTAATATTGCTCGCTACAGTGCCCTCATAGCGAAACACAGAAGCCTTCTACAAGCTTTTCACTCCCAAAGTTATGCTGGCCAATTTGAAGTGGCATGCACTCTATGCAAATAAGCAGTGCATACCCTGTGTGTCCAGGGAAACCGGAAATATCGCCAAAATATTGAATGATTCCCACGTATTCGCCTATTTTCCTCTACAGATTTGAAACCATCTGCTCTGACCAACAGCACTCGATTTGGCAAAAAAATGAATTATTTATTGTCTTGTTGCTCCAAATTTTTGTCATTAGTATCACTTTGCATACCCCACTCATAATCTGTGGACACGTCACTGCCAATTTGACTTAATAAGAGCGTCGGTGGCTCAATGGTGTGGACTGTTGCCCTCCTACCGGGAGCGAATTTTCGAAACTATATGTACGTTATCCGACGCTCTTACGGTGAAGAAAACATCGTGAGGAAACCTGCGCACGCCTGCGAAGAGATTCAAAGGTTGTGAAGTCGGTCGATCAGCACTGGGCCCGCGTGGACGACTAAGGCCTAACACCCTAACGGGTAGGCTCGTGCCCCTCGGTGGGGACGTTTAATGAGCTGATGATGATGACACTTATAAGAGAGGAAATGTATTTCCTCATAGTATACCTTTGCCGGTTCTTCTTCATAAATTATATTCTTCTTATGAGAACCCGGTACCACGAAGAGGCAACCCTTGCTTAAGGAGACTTCGTCGACTGCCGTCCACACTGTCAGGCCCTGGTTGCAATCCTTAACTGGTACGTGGTACATGTCCTGTAATGGTAGACGTATTCGAAGATTAATTAATTATAATTAATATATTAATCGAATCAAATTATTAAGTTTTTCCGAGTTTTGAGGACAATGAATACTTTTTGTGGGTGCACTAGAGAGATTCATAATCGATAAAATAAACCTATTCTTATTATATCAGCAAATTAATTTATTAAAAATTAATTCTGTTAAATACACCTTTATTTATTGTTTTGATGAGGAAAAACTAATTTTTAATTACAACAGCATTGAAAGTTAAAATTTTTATTTCATTGTTTCATATTCAGGTTTGATTGAAATTTTTTCCTTGTTATTTTGTTGTAAATGCGATAACCAAAACCCCTTTATCTAAAAGCTGTAGGAATGATTGTCGCAAACACGAATCTTTTTATAGAACCGTTTCCCGCTGTACACGTTCCTTTGTGTAAGTATACTAAGACGCGAAATAGTCTCGTTATTCTCTCTCGTGATTAAGATTTGTGTTCCAAATAAAAGTGTTTTCTATCTTTCTTTCGTCCGCGAAACGATCTTGCACGCGAAACGAACTCAATCGCTTAACGACGTTTTCGTCCGTGTAACGAATGAAGCAGTTGCGAACGAGAACCGTTTAGCACTGGTTTCATCCGAGGAAATGCGGTTGAAAAATTCGACAGCTACTCATGACAACAGCTGGTTCCCACTTATCGGGTGCCTGAATATCATAAGAAAAACTATCTAAGCACGGAATCATTTTCCTATTCGGACAATCAGGTAATACAGCTTATCTATCTATCTATTCAACCTATCGCAGTCCACTGCTGGATAGAGGTCTCCCCCATTTTGCGCCAGATATACCAGTCCTAAATACAGCCTGCAATATCCTAATTGGAAAAATCGAACAAAGTGACATGCAGTCTCCCAGCGGGATTTAAATCTACCTCCTGGAATCCAGCACTCAGCGCTCGCATTTGTTTTATAGCAAGGCGAATAATTCAGTCTACAGCAGCATACCTGATGGGGCGGGTGTTGAGGTGATCCGGGCGGTTTGTTAAGGATCATGCTGTTTATGACGAGTAGGTCTTCAGATTCTTCCTGTTTGAGCAGCTGCCTCACCACGGACAGAAGCTTCGGGTTTTCCGTGTATTTCTGGAACACCTCGTCTTCATGTATGTGGTTCAACTGAAATTGTATTAAAGGATTCACGATTATAAAATGTTTGTAATGAATATAAAAATGATGTAAAAAGTATAGATTCGTGAAATGCTCACAAAACAATCGAAAAAAGTGTTCCGAATGCAGCGACAGCACACATACACATATTTCGAATGAGCGTAAATTTACCTAAACAAAGAGCCTACAACTGTATTATCTTTAGCAGTTCATTTTTGAGGCACAGGTGGCGTATCTACTTTTATATGTACAGAATATCATTGGAATATAAGAGACAATTCCTTCTCTTTTTAACCTGCACGCAATGCACTGCTGGACATAGGTCTCCCCCATTTGGCGCCAGATATCCCGGTCCGCTTTTCTCATTCAGCCTCCACCAGCGACATTCCGCAAGTCGTCCATCGGTCTGGGTACGCTACACTTGCCAAATCGCGGTCTCCACTTCAGAACTCGTCTGCTCCAACGGCCATCGGTTCTGCGACATACATGACCAGCCTACTGCCACTTCAATTTGCTGATCCGGTGGGCTATGTCGGTAACTTAAGTTCTTTTACGGATTTTGATTCTCCCCCACACTTAACTTACAAGAGACAATGGAAGTTAATGTTTAAGTGTGTGGGGATCAATGCTTCGGCAAGATTGGGTTGGCTCGACCGGTATAATACCACGGCCTCACAACTTTATGGTCACCCATCCAAGATCTTACCATTAAGATAGTTCATTGACTTATGCAATTGTCAACCAAAAGGTCTAGCTCTACTGCTATCAAGCCCTTACTTACGAGTTACTTCTCAATCAGCCGAGAACGAGTAGCAGCGCTCTCTCATTTAACCTTACCTTAATACTGTTGCCTCCAACTCGCCTGCCAAGCGTGGAGACAAGAGAACTGGACGGTCAGCTCGCTCACCTGGTGGTTAATGATACGTCTGACCATGACCAGCAGTGTTGAAGGAAATTAATAACAGTTACTGCCCTGCGCCCGTCGCCCGAGACAGATGTTAGTTCTCTTATACCGGTAATTTTACTAGCTACAGTGCCCTCATCGCGAAACATAGAAGCGCAAAACGCTCCTATTTCTCGGGATGTTATCTGGCACTGTCGTGGTACCCACCTAGACGACTCAGTATTTTTTTTTTTTATCCTTTATAGGCAGACATTTGACCGCCATCTCACCTGATGGTAAGTGATGATGCGGCCGAAGATGGATCATGCCTGCCTAGAAACAGCCTATTCACTCTTGCCTTAAAGACGGCCAGGTTGTAATGATCGGGGAACACATAAGGAGGCAAAGAATTCCATTCCTTTGCGGTGCGCATTAGGAACGAGGTACCAAAGCGGGCTGTGCGGATGTGTGGAATGTCTACCACGTAAGGATGGAACGCTCGCCTCCGTCTTGTATCTCGATGGTGAAAAGGGGCTAATGGAATTATCGCGTGTAATTCTATCGCACACTCACCGAAATGTAGCCTGTAAAAAACCGACAGCCGTGCAACTCTACGACGATGCTCGAGGCTTTGCAGCTTAGCGTCAGTCAGAGTAGGGTCGCCAATGAGCCGCTCAGCACGCCGCTCAATCGAGTCCAAAGCAGCCAGTTGGTATTTGGCTGATCCATCCCATAGGTGGCAGCAGTATTCCATACAAGACCGGACTTGGGCTTGATATAATGCTAGAAGCTGTCCTGGGGTGAAATACCGCCTAATCTTGGAAAGGATCCCAAGCTTTTTTGCTGCAGTCTTTGCTTTGGACTCGATATATTGGCAGTACCGAGTCTATAAACTATCAGGGAGGCCCTGATTACAGAAGTTGACTATTAAAGTGTGCAGTGCGGCGTTGATGGAGAATAGGCACTTGCAGTTGGTCTCTTTCATAGATATAGGATATATTAATTCTAAATCTAATGGTCTTTTTCAACGCCGCTTTGTCATGTCATGTCACTTACCACTAGGCGAGCGTCCTGACCGTCCCGTACACTTTGTAACATAAAAACACCTTATTAACATAATATTTTTTATTAATATTACCTTATTAACATAATCTACAGGATTATTATACTTCTTTTTTTAATTCCCTGTCTTCTATCAAGGCAATCTTTCCTCTAGGCAATTCTGTGTTCACGTATTGCTCGAATCGATTACTGTAAACAATAAATAATTAAATATTCTCTGACATTCACACAGCGCCATCTAGCCCCAAACTAAGCGTTAGCCTGTAATATAGATACTAAACAGCGGATCAACACAAATACTTTATTTTTGTAAATATATACATATTATAAAAAGAAAACACCCAGACCAATACAAACAGACATGTTCATTCACACAAATGTTAGTACTGCCCGGGGATCGAACCCGGAACCCTTGGTGTAGTAGCCGACGTCTAAACCATTACACCAAACGGGTCGTCAAAGTCAAAAATGGAAAATACATAAAATACATTAAGCATCATCATCATCATCAATCAGCTCATTAAACGTCGTCATCATCAGCCTATAACCACATGGCACAGGCCTTCTCGCACAGCATAACTATGGGGAGATCGGGAAGTATCCCAGCATGCGGGCCCAAGGCGGCAAGTCATTCAGAACAAGTTCATGCGTAAAGCCACGGGAGCGCCGTGGTTCTTACGCAACTTGAACCTTCATTTAGACTTAGGGCTGCCTACTATTTCGCAGTACCTAAAGTTGGCGTCTAAACGCTTCTTCGACTCGGCAATAGCGCATTCAAACCCGCTCATTGTCTCCTCTGCTGATTATTCAACAACAGCAGCTAATAATAATAATATATCACTTCGCGCGCGTAAACTCCGGCGTCCACGGGACGTGCTAGACGATCCGGACGATCCCACCACGGTCGCCGCCGCATCGGCGGCCGAAATAGCGAAATCACTAAAATTACACTCTACAAACCAACAACCGAGATTCCGCCCCGCGCGGGGCCATCGTCGCGTGTCCCTGTAGGTTCGCACAGTCCCTATTCGCGTAACCGCATGTGCCGGGTCCGCTTTCTCCCCAAACATATGTTAGAGAAGAAGAACGCCCTAAGAGAGGTTCGAGTCCCGTTCGGACGCCCTTAGGCTCTTGTGTAAATACTAAGGCTGAGAGCCATCTGCGCTCGCCACTTGCCCGGTGAAGCTGTAAAGCCATCTGCGCCAACAGCAGTAGTCAGTTCGAAAAAAAAAAAAGGCCCAATGCGGATTAGTGTTGGAATACCATCCTAAGATTGTAGCCGGACCACGGCTTCACGTGACAAACGAAGCACGGAATTATCTTTCTTTTCAGATAATCAGGTGATTCAGCCAGCAATGAGCGTCGGTGGCTCAATGGTGCGGACTGTCGCCTTCCTACCGGAGACTGAGGTTCAAATCCCGACACGTACCAATGTGTTTTCGAATTTTCGAAAAATATGTACGTTACCGACGCTCTTACGGTGAAGAAAACATCGTGAGGAAACCTTCATGCACGCCTGCGAAGAGATTCGAAGTTGTTGTAAGTCGTCCAATCCGCACTGGGCCCGCGTGGACGACTAAGCCTAATCACCCTATACGTAGGCTCGTGCCCCTCGGGACGTTTAATGAGCTGATGATGAGCCAGCAATGTCACAACTACTACTAATTATTCATAACTGTACTGGTTAGACTCGATACTGAGTCGTCAGTAGGTACCACCGCAGTTCCAGATATCATCCCGAGAAACAGGAGTTATGAACTTATTTCCGGAGAGCACTGTAGCTAGTGAAATTACCGGGTATAAGAACCTAACATCTGTTGTCTCGGTGACGGGCCAGTGCGCATTGAAGGGATAATAACTGTCTGTCAGTTATTGTTATCCTTCAATGCCGCTCTGTCATGTCAGGCGTATCACTACCATCAGTGAGCATCCAGACGTCCTGTACATTTATAACATAAAAAAACTTATAACCAAACTAAGAAAATCGTCAAAGTGTATTTCCCCACACGATCCAAGGTCTCTGGTTACGCATCCGAATGCTGTCTATGGAGCCGATTGTAATTAACAATTAAACAGCATAGTTCTAATTGAGACGTAATCAGTAGGAAAAAAAATATACCTAAGAAAGCCATATTAATTTCTTCCACACTCTTAGTAATTAAATTAAAAATATTTATACTTTGATTTTATTGTATCAATAGATTCGTTTATTATTTAAGAAAAATTAAAATAAGTATCTGCAGGCAGGCACATAGTGCGTAGAACCGATGGCCGATGGCGAAGTTCTCTAGTGCGTCCACGTAACGGAAAATGAAGGTAGGGCGACTCCTAACCAGATCCGTCCATCTGGCGGATGACCTGGTTAAGTGGTAGCAGATGGATGTCAACTGCTAGGATCGCCCGCGTGGAAATCATTATCATCAAAGCCTTCGTTCAGCAGTGACATAATAAGGCTGTAATGATGATGATGATTGGAGTTTGAGTTTGAAAATATATTTCAAAATCAGGAAAATAGGGATTAAAAAATCTGAAAAATACTGACTCGTTTATATTAAGTTATTTGAGACATCATAGCGTCTCAGCTACTCGTATTTCAGTGAATATTATTATAAATTGATTTTGAATCTTTTCCGAAATAACTGTTGTCTCAGGTGACGGCGTAGCACGGCATGATGGAGAATAATAACTGTTTATCAGTTGTTGGTCTCCTTCAATGCCGCTCTGTCATGGTCAGTCAGCGTATCACTTACCATCAGGTGAGCGTTCTGACCGTCCCGTTCACTCTAACATAAAAACAAGATCCTAGCTAGATTAATTTACAAGTATGTACTAACTAACCTCTTTCCGTTAAAGATAATAATATATGGTATCCTTACCGTGAATTTCTAAACTGACTGTTCGATGAGCCCCTGATGACCAGTAACCATTTTCCTCATAAAACTCCTTTTGTTGAGAGGTTACGGTACGCTTCTATGAACTGGAAAAAAGTATACGATATACAATTCTATTACATTAGCAGATAGTGTCATCATGAAGAGCTTTTTACTCCCACTGTTGGAAAGCTCCTGAGCAAGTTATCTCACTAAGCCAACCACCACGTGGCCAGTATGGATTGGTGGTGTCGACTACCATCATTAAATAAGCGTCGTAGGATCATTGGTGATGACTGTTGCCTTCTATATGGAGGTGCAGTTCAATTCCCGCCACGTACCAATGTTATCAAAATTATATGACGTTTCTCCGACGCTCTTACGTAAAGTGAACATCATGAGGAAACCTGCGAACGCCTCGAAGAGATTCAAAGTGTGTGAAGTCGCCAATCTGCACTGGCCCGCGTGGACGACAAAGCTTATACACCCTATACGGTAGGCTCCTGCCCCCCCCTGAGGACTATAATGATGATCATGATGAATAATGAATGATGCGAATTTCAAAATTCATTCCCTATATTGGTTGAGCCTATTTTACCATGCTATGAAGACATCCTGTCTACCACAAGCAAATAAACATAAAAGGCGCACCGACTACTTATAATTGTATTAGACTAAGTTGCTGAAACAAACTTTTGTATTTGTATTATTGTCAACTGTACCCACTTCTGCTGCCATAGCGCAAACAATCCCACACCAAAGCTGGACATAGTCTCCCCCATTTTGCGCCAAATTCTTGTTCCCATGGTCGACTAGCCCACCGGATCAGCAGTTGAAGTGCAGTGGCTGGTCACGTATATCGCAGAACCGATGCCGTTGGAGCAGCGAGCCTGGAGTGGAGACCGCGACTTCGCAAGCGTAGCGTAGTACGCCCTCCGATCGATGGACTGACGACTTGCGAAAGGTTGCGTGGATTGATGAGCGGGACCGGATATCTGCAAAATTGGTGACCTATGTCCAGAAGTGAACTGCGATAGTTAATAGAGATAATCCTGGTCCCCCGCTTTCCTCATCCTCCACCAGCGACATTCGCATCCTACGCTATGCTTGCCAAGATGCGTCTCGCCTGCTCCAACGCCATCGATTCTCGACAAACTGACCAGCCCACTGTCACACTAAAAAAACAAATATGTAAAAGTACACACCTTTGAAGACCCATATGGTTAAATACCAAGCAGATGCAAATATTAAGTGAACATAGCACATCCGTTTCATATATATAAGGTTGTTGTTATGAATTAACATATTATGACATGACTTGCGTATGCAGCACTTCCGCTGGCACAAGGCTGTTTAAAATATTTTAAGTCATGTAAACAGACGACCAGTTCGCTCATTAGATGTAAGAGATCCTGTCTACGATGCAGTGTTGAAAATTATATTTATATTTGTAAATTTAATACCTAATGTTCGTAAGAAAAGTATCCTCTCAAATTGCGCGCCCTTATTACAGCAACCGGTCATTTGCACGAAATAAGAGTATCATTCGATCTTGTCCGACCCGGCCGTTTTTTAGAATCCGTAGCCAAATAGCAAAACAAAACCCATTCATCATGTCTGTCTGTCGTCCGTCCGTATATCACAGTCACTTTTCTCCAAACTTTAAGAACTTTACTGTTAAAACTTAGACTTTAAGTCTTTTTGAACCGCATTAAGAATTTACAAGAAACTTGAAAAAATATAAAATATGTACAATCAACAGTCAATCAATGTTGGAATTCTAGTATTGTAAGTCGAAGACTAATAGCATCCCTAGTACTGTTTCTCCTGATGACATTAATTTACATTTACTGACTGCCCTTACTTAACATACAAACTAAAGCAAATCTCTTGCACATATAACATCACTTCCCATTCTAAGTATAGGCTTAGTTTTGCACCTGTTTCCCAAGCTGAAATAAAAAAGCATATTCTTTCTAAACCTCTAAGGCGACTGTATAGATGGATTAGTCGCCTTATGATCGTTCCTTTATTGGATTATTTACTGCCTGTCATCTCACATATTATAAATTTTCTCTTGAAAATAGTTTCCCATTTGGCGAAAATCTGTTCATCCGCTTCCTAAGATATCTAATCCCTCTTCTCCTAGTCACTTCAGGCCCATTTCTATCTTACCCTTTCTTTCAAAAGTTATTGAAGCATGTGTTTTAAAACAGCTTTCTTCACATTTGACACAGAATAATTGTTTAACCCTTTCCAGTCCGTTTTAGAGCAGCTCACAGTACATCAACTGCTCTTATTGAAGTAACTGAAGACATTAGAGCCATGGAAATTCTAAACTCACTTCTCGTCCTATTGATTTCCTTTAATACAGTAGACCATGACCTTCTTCTCGCTACTTTATCTACTTTCTTGATTCTGGTGATGATTGTTTCTCATCTACCTGTCTGCGTCAACAGTCTTACTATAGGTCTTCCAAATCCGATTGGAACTCCATAATTCTGGTGTCCCCAGGCGAATACTTTCCCCTCTCTATTTCTATTTATAAATTTAATTACTAATATAGATAGATTGTCTATCATTTATACGCTGACGACCTGCAACTGTACATGAGTGCAGTCTTATGAAATAATGAGGTGGTTCTAAATTAATGAGAATCTGAACTAATATCTGCTGGTCGCGTAATTTGGAGTTACTGTTAATCATCTAAATGAAAGCAATCGTTGTTGCAGTCTCGATTCCTGTCTAGATTAAATATGTCATTTGCTTCCTATTGAGTTCGAGGGTTGTTCCTTACATATAGCAGTTGTTAAAAACCTAGGTTTACATCTTGACTCCACCCTTACTGACTGCGCATGTTCGGAAGTTAGTGATAAGGTTGTTTGTTTCTGAGAGTTTATATCGATTAAGTATTCTTCCATTTTCAACAAACATTAGTTTTACCTATGATTGACTATGGTGATGTATGTTACCCCACCTATCTGTAGCGCTGTTAAGTAAACTAGATCGTCTCCTGAATAATTGTATTAGATTTATTTATGTATTCGTAAATATGATCACATTTCCTTGTACCGTTGCCAGCTTAAATGGCTCCCTATCCGACAGCGCCGAATGTTAGACTACTTGCACTCTCTACTCTATTCTTAATACCCTCTTCTCTATGTATCTAAGGAAAATTCAATTTCTTCCGAAACTCATAGTCGGTCTCTTCGCTCCTCAGACAATCTTCATATCCGTACTCCATTACACCACACCGACTTCTGAGTAAGTCATTTACCATACAATAACGCGCTGTGAAACGAAACTGCCTCTAGATATAAAATCATCTCAATCTAAATTTCTTTAAAAAGAGCGAAACTCTTCTTCCTTCAAAGCAATTTGTAAGGTTTTAATTGTTATACCCTAATATTAACCATAATAATAAAGCAATCGCAGGAAGGAACCTAAGGCTGAGAGCCATCTGCGCTCGCCACTTGCCCGGTGAAGCTGTAAAGGCCATCTGCGCCAACACAGTAGTCAGTCGAAAAAAAAAAAAAAGGAAGGAACCTAAGACTTGGCACGTCTTTTTTTTGAATTCATAATTTTAGAATAATCAAGCAGCTCCATCAAGACTTGCTAGATTTTTACGGAAGTTTTTGGTGATAACTTTACTCGAGACGACAATGTTAGGTCGCCTAAACCTAGTAATCTATTATGGAGTGATTCAAATATTAGTTCTGATCTGAAGTCAATAACGAACACCAAGCCATACATATTTACTGATCACTAGAATAATTAGGTCGGTAGAGTTAGCTGTGTAGATTTAGAAGCTTGGCTCTACTTGAGATCTGATATCTTTTTCAAGGGGCAATCCTAATGTCGTCTTGGCAACATTTTGTATGAAATGTTTTTGGTGGGACATGTATAGTTTGAATACATGATTAAAACGAACAGTTTATTTCCAACAGAATTATTTGTAATGATAAAATAACATAAATTACATACATAATTACATAACAAAATAAATAAAATTGTGAGTATCCCGAATTCAAATTTATTGTTACTTTTAATTAGCTTGACGCGATACGACTTCCAGTATTCCTGTAACAAAAGTTTTAAAATTAATCAATTATATATAAATAAAATTGAGTGTCTGTTGAATATTGAAATAAATTTTTTTCTTCTAGCATATGAATTATGCCAAAATTACAATAAAAAAATTCTTTCTGTCTGTCTGTATGTTCCGGGTAATTTCTGAAACGGCTGGATGGTTTGGACGGAACATTTTTTTGGAGGTCACTGATGTTATAAGGCTACTTTTATTTTGACTATATAAATATAACAACGTATGACGATTCTGGTGTGCGTTACAAACTAGAATGAGTTTATGTTTACACCCAACTGTTTGGTTATTGTAACTGTATTTGTATTTTGTATGAATAAAACAAAAAATATGTATAAAGGTAGATACGCCACCAGTGCCTCAAAACCGAACCGCCAAAGTGAAAACAGTTGTAGGCCCTTTGTTTAATTAAGTAAATGTACGCTCATTCGAAATATGTGATCTATACTTTTACATCATTGTGTGGCGGTAGCAGAGGATGTTATTGCTAGGGATCCGCGTGGAAATCATAAGGGCAGCTTCGTCAAGTCATAGACATGTCAGGCTGCTATTAAAATGCGTGTTAGAAAATTTAATCAACTAGCTGTGCCCGCGGCTTACTCGCGTATATTTTCGTCATCAAAACTTTTTTTAAATCACTACACAACTGTTTAGACTTTAGAGATAGTAGCAAAAATATTAACTTTCCTCTTGATAATATTAGTGAGTTAATTGGAAGACTTACTATGTAGTCATCCACGACGTTCCCTTTTCTTGAGCACCTTCATATATTCGACCATGAAGGCTCTTGAACTGTCCCAGTTAAATCGATGAACTCGTTGTCTTTTTTGAGTATATGCAGGTAATGGCTTTGCGGTATTCCTGTGAATAAGAACAAGTGTTCAATAGGTGGTAGACACTAGACTCGGTACTGTGTCTAAGTAGGTACCACCGCAGAGCCAGATATCGTCCTGTGAAATATTCGCGATAGTAAAGGATATTGTACTATCGATTAGCAAGCGTATTGGAGATAGCAGTACCTTTAAAACTGAAGTCAAATCGTTGTTGGTCATGCATTAAAGTTTCACTTTAACACCTTTGAAATCAAAATTGACTACCATTTGGTGTAATGGTTGAGATGTTTATTACACCGAGCATTCCGGTACAATCCCTGGGCAGTACAAAGAGTTGTGTGCCTGAACATGTCTATATATTGGTCAAGGGCGGATCCAGGATTGGCGCCAGGACGGAGTCATATAGTAGTAGTAAAGGTAAGAACTTATAAGGTATTTTAGTATAGTACTTAAAAATAGCTTCCTGGATCCGCCATTGATATTGGTCTGGGTATAATATGTATTTATTTACAAAAAAGTATATAAGTGTGTTTATCCCTTGTTAAGTACCGATATTACAGCTAGATGCTTTGTTGGGACTAGATGACGCCGTGTGAATGTCGGTATATATTTATTATTATCATGTTTTCGGAACCCTTAAGATTTACGGGCCAAATAGTGGCCCGGTCCTTTGGAACGCATGTGTGGGGCCAAAGCCAAGAGCACTTTATCGAATATTTAATCTTAGTATGAGTTACACGTGGCGGATGCCATTACCAAATGCACAATATGATACAGCCCATGATGAGTATGATGACTCCCGCCAGGTGTAAAGACTATTGTAAATATATGGAAACTAAGATACCGGGCTGATGATCTGGATACCTAGGTTATGGGAGAGACCACGGACGCCTGCCATAAACTAGTCTCAAAGTAAAATAGCGACAGGCGGTGACTCGCCGCAGCTACATGTCTCCCTAATGGTCGCCTGCAGTGGGGTGACAGGGGCAACATAGGCGCACGCGGCTAGGTGTCGAGAGTTGCACACAAACTGCACAGCCAAACTGCTCCAACTTCCGCTTCCAACCCACGAGCATGTAGCTCCTGCAACTCCATTCTGGACAGCCAACGAAGGCAAGCCAGAGGTGAGAGTCCTGACCTTGGGTGGTAACTCCGGGGGCCGGAGACGGTTAGTGTGCACTCTCGGGGGCCGTCGGGTCCGTGGTGTTGATACGCACCAACAGCTCGCCACAAGCTGCCCTGCGGTGACTGACTGACACTGGTGAAAATCACCAGCGAGCGATAGGGTGTTACGTCTCTTCGCGCTTAGTTGTTAAAATCACCTTAGTTTCGTTCGGCAGAGAGCCATGGACAAGCAATCCATGCATGATGATTGTGTCTCCAGGTAACATCTCCAGACGCAGCCATTTCTCCTCAGGAGCTACAGTGTCAACATCACTGATAACGTAAAACAGGTGGCTTACACAGTTCTGGAAATAAATAATGGCAATGAAAAACTGAAAGCGTCGGTGGCTCAATGGTGTGGGCTGTTGCTTGCGGATTCGGAGGGCGTAAGTTTTAATCCCGCCACATACTATACATATATTATTTCTATTGTTTGTTATTATTTTAATACTTAGATTATATTTTTTGCGACTAAATAGAAACTTCTTCTTTTCTCTTTCAGTCCACTTCTACAGATTCTGTGAACTTTTGCAAAGAAATCGTCGTCTTCCGCTTACCAATTTACCATATATAAATTCCTATAGCAAACTTTACAATTCGACAATCATCAGAGATCAGGATGTCCTACGCTACCTTAACAAGAAGTGTACACTTTTGAACTCGTCTGCGTGGTTTCTCTATTCATAGGTCGCCCCCATTTTGGGCCAGATATCCCGGTCCTCCGCTTTCCTCATACAGCCTCCACTAGGCGACCTTCCGGAAGTCGTCAGTCCATCGGGCCGCAGAGCGTCCTACGCTATGCTTGCCAAGACGCGGTCTCCACTCCAGAACTCGTCTGCTCCAATCGGTTCTGTTCCAATACGTGACCAGCCCACTGCCACTTCAACTTGTTGATCTGGCGGGCTATGTCGGTAACTTTAGTTCTCTTACGGATTGAATCATTTCTGATCTTATCCCTAAGATAAACTCCAAGCATAGCTCGCTCCATTGCGCTTTGAGTGACTTGTGAACCAATCCCGCAGTCAAAGTCCATGTCTCAGCTGCGTATGTGAGTAGGACGCATTGCTCAATGACTTTCGTCGTCAAGCTACAAAAACTACACTACTAACTACGCTTACCATAGCTTGTGTGCCTTAAATGTTGTTAACGAATCCTGTAGTCAGTGTCCATCTCTTAGCTGCGTATGTTAGTACGGGTAGAACGCATTGCTCAAAGACTTTCATGTGAAGCGTCGTCGAATTGTTGACGTAACTTGCGTACGCCGCGCAACCCAATTGTACCTGGCTACTAGCTTCTCACTCCCAAACTTATGCTAGCTAGTTAGTTCAACTAAGAGCTAAGAGACTTAAAAAGAGAGGAAATTCATTATATACCTTTGCCATTTCTTCATAAATTGTATTTTTCTTATGAGAACCCGGTATTACGAAGAGGGAACCCTTGCGTATGGAGGCCTCGTCAACTGCCGTCCACACTGTCAATACCTGGTTGCCATCCTTAAGTGGTATGAGGTACATATCCTGAAATGAATTAGAATAGAAGTTTAACCTGATGATAAGTGATACGCCTGACCATGACAGAGCGGCATTGAAGAAGACCAATAACTGATAAACAGTTATTATTCTCCGTCAATGCCGCACTGCGCCCGTCACCCGAGACATGAGATGTTAGGTCTCTTATATCCGGTTATTTCACTAGCTACAGTGCCCTCATCCTGGCCGTTCACTCCGTATCATAAAAAAACAGTTCCTCGTGGAACATACCTGATGGGGTGGATGTTTTGGTGATCCGGGCGGTTTGTTAATGATCATGCTGTTTACGAGGAGCAGGTCCTCAGATGGTTCCTGAGTAGCCTCCTCACCACGGACAGAATTTTCGGTTTTCCGTGTATTTCTGGAACACCTCGTCGTCATTTAAGTGGTTCAACTGAAAATTGATCAAAGATCAGATTATAATGGAATACAAGAGACAAAATAAGTTATAAAGTCGAGTAACTATCACAATGGTTGTTCGGTGGATGGGTGACCGTGAGGCTAAAAAGCCGTGGTACTCCAGTTGAGCCACCATTGTGGTAAAACACACTTTATATTATTTATTTTATTAGTATTAATGATTTTATTTATCACCTTATTGACATAATCTACTGGATTTGTATATTTTTTAATTCCCTGTCTTCTATTATGGTGAGTTGCGTTTAGGTAATTCCTTATTCACGTATTGCTCGAATCGTTTACTGAAACATTACAAAAACATTAACTGAGGACATAAGTAATCAACAGGAAACAACATAGACTTGAGAAAGATATTAATGATATTTCTTACCGTGAAACTTCCAAAACTGACTCTTCTATGAGCCCCTTGATGACCAGGTACCCATTTTCCTCATAAAACTCCTTTTGCTGAGGGGTTAGCGTGTAAGATTCTGATGTACTGGAAAAAGATGTTAAATTTTAAAACATTCGCAGCAATCATCATGAACAGCTTATGACTTCCTAGGCAAAGAGAGGCCTGCCTCACAACGCTCTGTAAATCACCATATGGGCCGGTACGGATTGTTAAGGCTGAAGCCATCTGCGCTCGCCAATTTCTCGTGAAGCTGTAAAGGTCATCTGCGGCCAACAGCACTAGTCAGTTCGAAAAAAGTACGGATGGTTGTAACGACTACCATCCATAATAGTAGCTGGACTGTGTCCTCGAAACGCGGAGGAATTAAGATCATATTTGGCACTTCCGACGATCGATCCATAATTGACTTGCACAATTTTCAACCGTACCACTTCTAGCTACGCTCTTTAGTAAACATATCGCAGACCAAACCTGGACATGGTCTTCCCATTTTGTGCTAGATATCCCGGTCCTCCGCTTTCTCAGCCTCCACCAGCGACCTTTCGCAAGTCGTCGGATCAGCAGTACGGGCGCCCTACCCACGCTTGCCAAGACGCGGTCTCAACTCCAGAACTCGTCTGCTCCAACGACATCGGTTCTGCGACATACGTGACCATACCACTGCCTCAGTAAAAACTAACTGTGTAAAAAAAAACTCACCTTTGAAGACCCATGATGTAGTCAAGAAAGTATCAAGCAGATGGAAGATCTTTAATGATGTTGGCCCGTCTGTTGTCATGTATATAAGTTCGCATGTTGTTATGAATTTGCATATTATTACATGTCTCGTGTACGTATCACTTCCGTTTGTATCGGAGTACCTCCGTCAGGTACGGAAGGCTGTCTAAGTTTTATTTTTTGCAAAAATACAACGTACAGTTCGCTCATTAAAGGTAAGAGAACACTGTCCATGACAGATGCAGTGTTGGCATAATTTATTTATATTTGCAAAACTAATTTATTAAGTACTTAATGTTTCATAAGTCTCTTTCAAAATTGCGCCCTTATCACAGGTATTTAATGTTTTATTACTGTATTTACTTATGTGAATAAAAAAGGTGGGAATCGGATCTATTTCTTATGTTACGAATTGATATTAAGACGTCAGGACGCTTACCTGATGGAGAGATATCCATCCATCCGCACTGCGGCCGTCACTCCAGGCAACAGATGTTAGGTCTCTATACCCGATAATTTCACTAGCTACAGTGCTCTCGAAACACAAATGTGCATAGCTCTCTTATTTGACGTGACGATATCTGGCACTGCGGTGGACTCAGTATTGAGTCTACCACCAAGTAAATCTATGAAATAGATTGCAACGAAGCCAATTCTGCTGTAAAATTTCCATCAGATCTACGGTCAAAGGAATCAATTGAATTGATTTTACGGTTAGGATTCGATTGACAATCCGCGTGATGGTAAGTGATATTGCAACACATGGACACTTCACACTCGTCACTCAGAAGTATCTACGAGTGCATTGCCAACCTTAAAAAAAGGTAGAGAAAGGAAATGCACTACTTGGTAGACTCGGTACTGAGTCGTCTGCCACCGCAGTGCCAGATATCGACCCGTGAAATACAAGTGTTTTGCACTTCTGTGTTTCCGGATGACGGCACTGTAGTGAAAGATGATGAGAGACCTAATATCCGTCGTCTCGGGTGACGGGCGTATGTATAAGCTGTATCTTTCACTGTGTCTTTTTAATTTTTCCTACGTAAAGGAACCATTTTGGGACCCCTGTCCTCATATCTTCATAAGGATAAATGAATGGCATGAGTTGGTTGAGTTTCCAGTATAGATTTTTTTTAAAATATGTATATTATTATTACAAACAACTTATGTTTATGGGTATTACATAAAACATATCCGTTACAAACATATTGCGTAGGTACCTAATGAATGTTAAATTTTAGTGCTAAGAATACCGTTAATTGGATTTGACAAAACGTATTTATCTATGTAGCATAATCATTATTAGTTTAAGTTAAAGTAACCTACTGTTAATCAATTGAATTTTTTCACAGTCCTTAATAGGAAGATATTTCTGATATGTATGCAAAAAATCTTATAAATCTAAACCATATAAAAGTTTTTGATTTTATATATTGGATCTAAAACAAATATACCAAGTACTGTTGCAAGTCCGGACTCAAAGCCAACGATACTTCGAAGTGCACCGTGTCTACAACAAACGTTGAAGCTTAAAGTTTTTTTTATTATAGCGGGCAAACGAGCAGCGCTCATCTGATGGTAAATGACGCCGTCATTACACTTGCAATACCTGGGCAAATAAATGCGTTGCCGGCCTTTAGTGACTACGACCCGCCCTAGCTTGGCACGGGGCAATGCTGATGCTAAAACACACAAGAAAAACGTGTACTTGTATTCCCGCCGCCCAAACGCTACGTCCCGCAATTTTAAATCTGTAATATCTTCGAAAAATTCAATACATCATATGCGAAGGCCATAGTATAAATTTAATTAATGAAGGAATATTTTAATT